>JAABOM020071791.1:0-36377 GCA_011800125.2 Solanum clarkiae | reverse complement strand
TATGCTTTCAAGAAATAATAGTCATATCCAAATCATTTCAATGCATTCTTAGACTTAAAGGCCAAAACGTAAATTCTTAGTCAATATACTCATGCATAAGAATAGCCCATTCATATACAAAATGGTGCAAGCACCCAAAATGCTCAAAGAGAGATTATCAATAGACATATATGTGATCACATTCTTGTCATATCCAATATTTCATCAAAATCATATCATAGAACATAATTGCGCTTAACCCATAACATAATTTCTCAAAATAGTCCAATATCATGAATGCAAATGCTGTGAGTCATATAAAGAAGGCATGGGTAATTAGGATCAGATCTAAAATCAACAATATATTGCGAAATTAAAATAAATACACCATTAAATCCATATTTTAATTCAACAAAAGATGACCCATGCATAAACAAGTCTTAAAGAGGACATGCATACTTATAATTTCATAAACCCAAAGTAAATCCTTATATAATGAATTAAATCACCATAAAATTATCAAATAAACACTATCCATGCATAAATAGAATTTTAGAAATCATAATATTCAAGACCCCAATTTAAAGTATGATAGAAATTCATAAAATTGCTTGAAAATAGTTTGAGTCTCCTTGATTGGAAGGTAATCAAGGATAAAACTCACATACCTTCACAAAGATGAAGAAACCCAAAAAAATCGGAGACTTGAAATCTCAAGCTCAAATGTTGAAATCCCAAGAGTTCTTTTGTAGAAAGCATTTGAGAGTGTTTTCAAAATATGAAGAGTGATTTGAATGTTTGAAATAGGTTTTAGGTCTTTAGATGACCTGAGAATGGCATTGGAATTCCTAAAAGACCAATAAAAAGAACCAAATTTACGAAAATGCTATTAATGAATCGGAGTAAAATTTTATCGGAAGTCACTTGATTGGAGGGTAAAAGGGCCATGTGGCACTCCATGGTTCATGTGAAGCGCCCATGAAACAACACTTAGAAAGTGTTTCAAAAATTTTGATCTTGAACCAACACTTAGAATTTTTTTCGCACGAACCACTAAACAGACCAATAAACGACCCATGTGGAGCCACAAGGTCCATGTGATGCTCCCGTCTCCGCAACCTAAGGGAAATTTCATGAAAACATTACGAGACGGTAATTCCAGACTTAGAATATTTTCACTCCGAAAGCTTCATAGAAAGCCAAACGGCCCGTTACCGACCACACGACCATGTGATTAGTCGTGTCGCTCCATTTAGACTCAGTGATGGGGCTTTCAAGCCTAGGCCACCCCACGGCTCCTCCACACAACACGTGAAGTATCACATGGCCCGTGTGGGGTGCCAATAAGGTATGCCTTAGCTTGCAACTCCACCCCAAGGCCAACATGTAAGATTTGAGGCCAAGTGTGGTCTCACTTGAGGACACACGGCTCGTGTGACCCCACATTGGCTGTGTGGTCTCTCTTGAGACACAATTGGTCTAAATCTTTGCCCGAAATGAGATTTATCAAGGTCCAACGATGTTGTAAGATATCGGATCATTACAAAGCAAAATGATAACAACAAGAGATCTAATAAAAGGGGAAACAAAACTAAGGGAAGTCTTTGATAACCATAAAAGAATTAAATAGTCATGTTTATAGAATAAGTATATTATAATATCAAACAACACCTCTAACATAGAATGGACTAGGGCCAAGACACTTTCCGGGCTCATCATAGTAACAAGTGTTCAACATAAAGAAATATCAAATAGCAAGAGTAGCATAATTAGTATCCTCGGACTTGAGGACTCACCAAAGCTTCTCTTTCGACGTACCGAACTAGACACATGGAGGATGATCAAAAGGTGCTCCAGGTTCTACACGGTAATACCATATAGGCATAGAGTATGCGTTAGTACGTTTAAATGTACTAAGTATGTAGGATGCAATGCAACAAGATATAACCCAATATGGTCAAAATACATAATCATAAGTAATGGATATATATAATATCAATATGGCATGCATGATCAATGCTTGAAGTAAAACATGTTGGTATATCATACAACTTACATAGTACATATTACATGTGTGGAAAGTGACCTTAACTAACATAGATCAAGAGAGCTACTACTTGGAATCCAAGGCATGTCACCCCCTTGTAAGGTGATTGAAGTATGTCACCTCCTCAACAAGGTGATTTGAGGTATGTCACCCCTCAACAAGGTGATTGCGGCATGTCACCCCCTTAACAAGGTGATTGAGGCATGTCACCCTCTCAATAAGTTGAGTTAGGCATATCACTCCATCAACAAGGTTAGTCTACTTGTAACATCATAGATACTTTTCATTAATTCAATACATACATGCAAGCCCTTAATCATCATAAAGTTATCTGGCTTATAAATCATGTAATAGATCATCAATAACATGAGAATCCTTGTCATGAAATTTTATCAAACACTTGGTGGGTTCATAATGCTTATTCAAAATTATGCAATTCAATAGTGAAATAATATGAGAAAACTAAATGCAAATCAACCCACCAACATATATTAAAACCCTCATGTAGGGTACCTTGGGATCCATCACCAAATATTATAGTAGACCATAGTTTCATAGCTCAAAATATGCATAGTCTCAATAGACAAAACCAATTCATGGTATAAGATTGATATAGATAGACATGAATAATCAATCAACATTTCATAAAATCCCAACATAATTTATAGTTATAATCCATAATAAGAGATACCCATCATACAACTTGAAAACATGAAATTTTGATAAAAAGGAAGATTGGGCTCCATGGGTGAAAGGACCCAATAGATGAAATCCACATACCTCAAACATGGGTTTTCTTGAGATGATCTTGAAGAGAACTTAGAGCTTGAAGAGAATCCTTGATTTTCAAAGTTAAGCTTGATTCCTTGAAATTTGAATGATATATTTGGTTAAATCTTGGAGAGGTTTTTGTAAGGGTTTTGACTGATATAGAGTTGAAAAATGGCTAAGTATGGGTGTTTTTACGCATAAGTAGGCATGGAGCTATGACCCCAATGCCCTTGGCTGACAAAGAAAAATGAAGGAAAAATTAACAATGGTCCACGTCTTGTCTGTGATGCAATGCCAAGACAAAATTAACACTGATCTGTACCTGTGGCGTGTCGCAGCCAGGGCATGGATACTCTTTGGAAATCGTAAATTAGTGAAATTTATTTTTCTCTATGGGTCCTCCAAAATTCGAGTTATACCAATTTCCTACTCAATTTTGCCCCCCGATCGAGAATATGAAGTCGAATTTATGATATTACGCATGAATTTTGAGATATATTAAAATTATGATTATGGATATTTTTGAAGCATAATTTGGGGCGTTTCATAATCATCAAAATTTTTATTATTACACCATTAGTCTCAAATCAGTAGCACAGTTTGTGAATCAAATTGGGTTGTTGGGGGCTTCTGATCTGCCTCAATGTTTTTGCTCTTTTAAAACATCTAATTTTGCTAATAGAGAGTCTTTGCTTGACAGAGAAATTTTTCTAATGTATTGAAAAGAAACACTCAAAAATTAGCAAAGAGAAAAAATGTTTAGAAATTAAGAAAGAGAAAAATGGGATTTTAATGAAAAAAATATAAAATTTGATCTTAAAAAGAATTTGAAGTGTGTGTAATACACACGGAGGTAGTAGTGGAGCCAAGATTTTAATTAAGAGGGTTCAAAATTTAAAGAAAATAATACATGAAATAGTCGAAGGGGTTCAATATCTCTTATATATGCATAAAAAATTATTTTAACTATGTATAAATAGTTTATTTTTCGCCTAAGGAGATTAGAGGATCCCTTGAAAATATGGTGGCTCTGCCCCTGCACAGAGGATACTTGTTCGGTCATCTATGCCACGTAAGCATTAGGGGTGTCACGCCCAACCTTTCAAGTCATGATGGCGCCTGTTAGATCTCATATGCAGGCAAGCCAATTATCCAAGCCACAGGGTACCTGTCCTAGCTCTCTAGTCAAACCATAGCAAACACAACAATATAAATAATTAGAACCTACCCAGAACCTAGAAGTCAACTATAAAGAGCTACTATAGACTAAAGATAACATATACATATCTATGAACATAACCCGAATAGCAATCTGCACATACAAATCCAAACTACATATACAAGGCCAGTGTTTGAATACAAAAGATGGTCGTCGAAACAGAAGGAGAATGTGGAATATCTAGAGTTGCTAATGCATACCAATGTCTCCTGAATCTTATGCGAACTCCTAACTCAGCGATTGCGACTAGTTCCTGGACCTGCACCATGGGAAGATGTAGAAATATAGGGGAAAGTATCGATGATAGGTAACCAGTAGGCATCGGTCGACCAAGTGAAGTACTATAATTATAGAAGGCTCAAATATAGAGAATTGCAGTAAATGTGGCACATCCGAACTCTACTGAAGGAGTAAGCATGTCTAGAGTCTCAAATATAGAGAATTGCAGTAAATGTGGCACATCCGAACTCTACTGAAGGAGTAAGCATGTCTAGAGAATCACTTAAACCCAACTGAACCAATCCAAGTGGTGTATAATGATACTAACTGAAGAAACACTAGTAGGCCCAAATCACAACTGTCATCAGACTAAAACATTGTGTTGTGCACAGGTGCAATGCCCTAATATATATGCCTGCACAGCGACTGGGCTCCATAAAATCAGAAGGTACATCCAAGGGCAATCTAACTGACAAAATCGCCACAAAACATATGAAACCACCATGAAACCCAACTCCTAATATGACATGATCCAGGGATCAGCTGTACATGGGTGTAAGGCCCTAGTGTCTAAGCCTGGATGCCCCTTGAGTCCCCAAAAGCCTAGAGGGTACACCCATGCACAATCAATGTGTGTACAGGTGTGTGGATCCACAGGTAATCAACCGATTCCTCTACAAGTCCAGTAACTAGTATCACATGGGGGCCTCGAACACCTATAATATCAAATGAGGCTTCGAACCCCCTTCCCGATCTGGCCTCCGGTCGGGGCATCAATCCATGGATAGATGGTATGACAATGTATATAACGGTAGGATGTATCACTCGTAGGACAAAGAATCCCCCTAACACAATCAATAGGGTCACAAACCAAAAGAAAGTCAACTAGGCCTTGAACCCAAGAAAAATCAACTAGGCCTCAAAGCCAACGAACATCAGCTAAGCCTCGAAACGAAGGAACATCAACTAGTGCTTGGACCATAGAATTGGCATCTGCCACCTGCCATCCCAGTCATAGTCATCAAACTCAAACCATGGGGCGTGACTCCTAAGTCTCAAACACTCGAACATTATCACAGGAGCTCAAATAGTGATGGGGAGCGTTATCTAAGTCTCGAGGTATCGAACAGTCACTTGCTCAACCAGGCTATCCGAATTCGAAACTCCAAGTTCCAGTCATATTGCGCCTAAGTGAACGTAGGCAAGGACACTCACAACATATATATCCCACATAATCCAACCCACACAACCGTATGTAACCAACCCTCAGATAATAGTAGTTAATCCTAGCCTCAGGTAAGGATTACAAATGCACAATGACTAACAATTATATGCGGAAGTATATATTTCACGAACTAAGGTAGGGTTATGCCCATCCAGAGCCAATTACACCATGTTCCAGTCAATCACAAGTACTCTGAGTAACCATGGGTCTCGAACCAGAGAAAAATCAATCAGCAGCGCCTAGCCCCAAATATGTAATCACTGGGTCTCAGACCCAAAATGTAACAACAGGTATATCACAAGTATCCAGAACAACCAAGTCCAGTGGAGTCATATCTAACCAAATCAGTCCATAGTACAGCTATATTATAGGTATCTAGAATAAATTGGCTCATTAGAACCATATCAATACCTAAGTCAGTCCATAGTATGGTGTGTACCTAACAAACAGCCTCACATCTAGCATACCATAGTAGCATTAGGCTACATATTCCTACAGAGAGGATTTAAGCTAGAATACATACTTGTCACAGGCATTAGCCCATATCCAGCCTTTACCAGGACTTATCATAGTTCAATAGTGCTAGCACAATCATAAGTATCCCCAAAATAACCGTAGTTACCCCATATGTTATGTACAATGACTATCCAAGAAAGCAGGTACTAATAAGTAAGGATAATAGTGTTAAAATGCATAGAAGGAAATATAACTAACAATCAGCCTCGCGACAAATATACGTATCTTACTCAGGACCTCCAACCACAAATAACTCCCAATGTACATGTATTTCATCACAGTCTAGAGGTAAAGAAAGCCTAGCCTACCTAAAAGATGAATCCATGTGCTCCAGATCAGTCCACCCAAGTTTTTCCTATCTGACCAGCTCCAAGTGTTGCACAGGTGTCAAAATATGAATCACAATATAAACACGGGTATTTTAGCTATACTTTTTCAAGAAACGGGGGAGGATAGGTCAATTGCGACTAAAACAGAGAAAGTGGGGCCCATGCCCAAAATGCCAAACCAACCCCTGTAAATGACAGTTACATCACCCCAAGTTCATATAAAAATATTGAGCTCAAAATGACGCTCAGAACAATTAGAAACAGCCCAAAAAATGACGTTTCTTGTTGGAAACAATGTATATCTATAGTGGCTTATGCATCAGATTTCTGAAAAATATGACCAAATTAATAGAATCCAAATATACCACGGCGTAAGTTTCGAAAAGTAGTATAGTTTAGACCCAAATTTTACTTAATTCTGATAAGAAATGACAGAGATATTGTAACTCAAAATTTCCAAATAAGCTGGAACATAATAGTAGCTAAATCACATACCAAACGGAGCACAAAGAATTAATTATGACATTACCACAATGTGCGTCTTGTGAAGAACACAGAATAGATTCGAATTTCACCAAATTCCGACTCAAAACAGAATAGAAATCACAATTTGAAGTTTCCAAGAATATCTTCAAAATACAGCTGCAAAAATAGTAAGTTTTACCTCAAACAGCATGCAAAAATAAGTTTCCAACACTTCTGCAATCTTCCTCTAGCAAAAATATACAACTTAGACATTTGAATCACCGAAATCGGCTTAGAAACAAGAGAAAAACTGCATTGGAAAGTTGTACATTTGAATCCGAACGTTTCTGGAAAATATTTCAGATATATATGCCCTTTTCCCTTTTTAAAAATTTTTTAACTGCCTGCCACATGGCAGGCTCCTAATGGGCCATGTCAGTGCCACTTTAATTTATTCAGTACTGCTCAAACTTAATTTCAATACTCTGGCGTCATTTGAAGTCATAAAGATACAATCTACATATGAAATCTAACCGGAAACGGCATTAGGAACTCAATGGTGTAGTCAAAATTTCCATCAGAGGCTTTTCTATTCCAATGTGCGTCCCATTCCGCAATATCAAAATCTACCAAATGGACCAAAATACACTCGGAGGCCCCAAAAATCGAAGGAAAGGTCCTCCTAGACCAGAATCAATGTTCCAAATCTAATGGTATGGTCAGAACTTCCATTTGAGGTACGGTTACCAAGGACGTTAAAAAAAGTCAATTATTGACTTATTCCAGAGGATAAATTTGCAAAACTCTATATAATTACACCAAACATGCTCCTAGATTAATTCAGTCATTCCAGATCTAATGGAACAGTCAAAATTCTACTCTGAGGAAATTTACTAGGACTTTACCTGAAAATTCATTTTTACGATTACAATATCTCGTTTAACCAGAAAAGCTGCATAATTATCAAAAGATTCATCCAAAGATCGAACAACTAGTGTCAATAAGTGACAAACAGCCCGTGGTCACTATGCAAAAGCTCAAAAAAATAAAATATTCACCGAATCATAGAAATGACCAGGAGGGTCATTACAACATCCTTCAATAATAGAACTTTCATCCACGAAAGTAAGAACAAGGACATACCTGAAGACTCCCATCTGAACCACATAAGGATCTCAACCCAAAAGTCACAGTAGATAGTAAATACAACAGCCATAAGCATGTTCAGCATCAGACTACAGTTCTGGCTGCTCTAGCTAATCACAAATATAATAACCCATCAGTATGCAACTGAGAATTCGTATAACAATCTATAAGGGACCCTCAGAAGATCAACCTCTTAGCATATCAACTCAATCCGCTAATATATAATAGGACATCAACAGGCTAAATAGACTTGTATTTGACATAATATCTGATATTCGACCAATCATAATTATCCTCAACTGTAGTCATATTCCACATATATAGATCTTGCCTTATTTCTCGTTCCCCTACCCAAGCATTCCTTACAACTTAATCTCAGGTGGCTTCCTGGCTCACTGATACTAACACAATTACATATAATAGCTAATGTAATTATATTCCACCCCAAGGATCTAGCCTTTTTTATCTTATTGTTCACTCAATCAATCATAGTAACAATAGTAATCATAAGTGTGATATGTAGTCAGCCCACATCTCAATATAACAACTTATTAATGTAACAATCTTTAGTATTTTTCAAAATGACGATAGATATCCACAACACAATAGACGATACATAATCACTCATACCCTCACAACCATCATATATTCAGAAACACATCAATTACATAATATATTAAACACCAACAAACTCCTTATATAGTCCTCCGTACACAGTATACATCACATTTTCCATCATAGTGCCCAACAAAGATTATCACTCAGTCTTAAGCGAAGTACCACGAGTAAGGAAGGTAAAACAATACTAATCATATACTCACTAGCCCCAAAACTAGTTAATCATTATTACAACAAATCAGTATTATATAGCTCATAACCAACCTCCCTAATCCACCCTAACACATCTCATCCCAACTTTCTAAGACCAGTTGTTTCAACATCTAACAGCTCAACCATAATAATATAGTAAATAAATCAAGCCCCATCAACGGGTGATCTTAACAAGTTCACCATAACAATGAGATCGGTACACATAAGTCATCAGATCTGTACACACAATAGGGGAATTAATCAGCCAACAACATAACAAGAATCTAGTAATATCCAAGACAAGTTCGAAATAATGTTTTTCTGGAATATCCTCCACAGTGGCCTCAATTAATAGTAGTCTAATCTTTATAGCAATATAACATCCCTATCTGGAGGAAATCCGAGAAAATCAGCAAAATACATAATTAGTGACTCATTGTCACCAAAATGGATCTATCACAGAAGTCTCAATTATCACATTACCATCCTGAAGAGTCACTACACCTAATCCCCCACTAACCGAAGGGATATTCCACTACCTCGATACCTGACCTAGGATAAAAGAAGCCCAGAAACTTTACTCAAGTAGGCGATAAACTACGAAATGCAGCTAACAATGTAAAAGCATAACTCAAATACAAGGCAACCCAGCAAAATGATCAACATCCCCACTGGCAATCATAGCCGCGAATTCGGACAACACAATCCAAGTCAACATAATAACAATAAGTAACCAGGGCAGAGTGCTTGACGGTTCAACTGATAATGCAGCAATGTCTAATCCAATAATAGACAACCCAACTAAGCCCCCGGACATAACATTTATCTCATAATCTAGTCACCAAGGAATCGGGAGAACCGCATATCAAATGAATCATCGTAATAAAGTCATAAAATAGAGGAACAAGGCTTAGCAAGGGGTATAACCGATAGCCCGTCTCTCAAATATTATGTAATGCTTGTATCAAACTACCCACTCCAGTAGTCAAGCTGTAAAAGGATCATATGTATAAATCATAGGGTTTTGGATTACATTCAGCCCCCTTAACAAGGTGCAGTCATAACATGAGTGGCAGTTACTCAGAATACCACTAGGTATAACACACTTATCCACATCGGTAAGCCCAACGTGTCAGATCAGCGGTCAAAGAATCAAATATGAATATACAGAGAGCATCAATTCTTAGTATTACCTCAATCACATCCTATCCCACTTATATAATCTTTATCAGAAGTATTCGCAACCCATGCAGACTTCAAATAGATTCTCAACCTCGACAATTATCTCATAGTTCCATACATAATTATCGCCCGACAAGTAACTAATTATGAAGCATATCTTTGGGGCTCCCACAATCTCAATGCCTGTAGTTTTCCTATCCAGCTACCAAAACTCAAGGGCATCTAGTCTCTCCTTAATGGCCTTTGGGGGCTTCTCCCCATCTAGGACTGACGATGCAGTACTACGCCTGTTTGGAGTCTGCCCTCTATGCAACACACGCCCTAAAAGGGTGAATCAAATAAGACTCTAAGAAGTCAACTGACTATTGGCGATATCACATGACCAAAATCAATAATACCAGAAGTTTCCTAAATATCACATTGCCTCCTGGAGATAAGTCACGGACATTTTCACACCCATCCATAGGACTCGAATAAATGCTTGCTCTATATAAATGAGACCATCGAACCTAAGGTTGTGATACCACCTTGTCATGACTCGACCTTTCAAGTCATGATGGTGCCTGTTATACCCCACCTATAGGCAAGCTAATTACTCAAGCCATTAGTTACCTGTCCTAGCTCTCTAGTCAAACCATAGAAAACACAACAATAATAAATAATTGAAACCTACCTAAAACCTGGAAATCAACTGGAGCTACTACAGACTTAAGATAAAATATACATATCTATGAACATAACCAGCATAGTAATCTACGCATACAAATCCAAACTACATATACAAGGTCAGTATTTGAGTACAAAAGACAGTCTTCAAAATAGAAGGACTCTGCGGAATATCCAAAGTTGTTGATGCTCACCAATGTCTCTTGAATCTTCTGCGAACCCCTAACTCAATGACTACGACTAGTACCTAGACTTGCATCATAGGAAGACGCAAAAGTGTAGGGGTAAGTGTCGATAATAGGCACCTAGCTGGCATCATCGACTGATCAAGTGAAGAACTATAAATATAGAAGGCTTATATATAGAGAATTGCAGTAAATATAGCACATCAAAATTGTACTCAAGGAGTAAGCATGTCTGGAGAATCACTAAACCCCAACTGAACCAACCTAAGTGGTGTGCAATGATACTAACTGAAGAAACACGAGTAGGCCCAAATCACAATTGTCACAGGTCTGAGACATCATGTTGTACACAGGTTAAAGGCTCTAATATCTATGCCTGCAGGGCGACTGGGCCCCATAAGCCCAGAAGGTACACCTATGCATACTCTAACTGACAAAATCACTATGAAACTCATGAAACCAATATGAAACCCAACTCTCAATATCACATGATCCAAGAGTCAGTTGTGCATAGGTGTAAGTACCTAGTGTCTAAGCTTGGACGCCTCTTCAGCCCTCATAAGCCTAGAGGGTATGGCATGCACAATCAAGGTATGTATAGGAGTGTGGATCCGTAGGTAATCAACCGAGTCCTCGACTAATCCAGTAACCAGTATCACATGGGGCGTCGAACCCCTATAATATCAAATGAGGCCTCGAACCCCCTTCTCGACCTGGTATCCAGTCAAGGCACTCAGCCAGAGCCAGATAGTCTTACAATATATATAACTGTGGGACGTATCCCCTACGGGAGAAAGAATCCCCCTAACACAATCAATAGGGCCTCGAAACCAAAGAAAGTCACTTGGGCCTCGAACCTAAGAAAAATCAACTGGGCCTCGAACTCAAGGAATATCAATTGGGCCTCGAACCCAAGGAATATCAACTAGTGCTGGGACGTAAGAATCGGTATCCGCCACCTGGCATCCCAGTCGTGGTCATTGGACTCGGACCATAGATCCTGACTTTTGGGTCTCAAACACTTGGACGTGACCAGTGAAGCTCGAATAGCGACAAGGAGCATCATCTAGGACTCGAGGTATCGAACAGTCACTCACTCAACTACGTTATCCGGATCCAAAACTCCAAAGTCATATTATGCCCAGAGTGAACATAGACAACAACACTCACATCATATATATCCCATACAATCCAACCCACACAATCATATGTCATCAACCCTTAGATAAAAGTAGCTAATCCCAGCCTCAGGTAAGGATAACAAATGCACAATGACTAACAACTATATGCGGAAGTATATATCTCACGGACAAAGGTAGGGTCATGCACGCACCCAAAGATAATTACTCCATGTTCCAGTCAATTATAAGTACTCTGAGTAACTATGGGTCTCGAACCCAAGAAAAATTAATCTACGGGACCTAGCCCCAAATATGTAATCACTAGGTCTCAAATCTAAAATGTAACCAACTGGTATATCACAGGTATCCAGAACAACCAAGTCTAGCAGAGTCATATCTATACCGAATCATAGGAATCAAGAATGATTCAGCTCATTGGGACATTATGAAACGACCCCAAAAAAGTGCCTGAAAATGTGCCTCGGAAGTGTCCAAAATTGTAATATCTATATATATCAAAATTCGTACGTGATATCAAAAATCTGGCTTCATATTCATGTTCGTGGGGCAAAATTGAGTGGAGAATGGATCTAACACTGAATTTAGAGCAACCATATAAAAATTTGAAAAACGCAATGTTTGCAATTGCAGTTTCAAGGTGGGATGTTGGCACAACGTGCCAATGTGTTAAATTGGTGTAGTTTTTGTGTTTCGGTCCAGGACTTTTGGGTCTTGGGCCTAACTCCTTCCATGCATGAAAATACCTATATTCTGCCATATTTCACCTTTATATCATACAAGGCATTCCAGAGTACTCACTCAAACACTTAGACTCATATTTCTCTCCAAATTCCAAGTCCCAAAACTCATCCGGATCTTAAGGTTCTTATTCTAGTTTCAAGTCTCCATATCCAATCTTCTTCAAGGATTATTCTAAGCCAAAATATATGGGTTTATTTCATGGGTCCCTTTCACCTATGATGCCTAAGATTCCTTTAACCTAAAACTGCATGATTTAAAGTTGATTTACTCATGGGTCTTGCTTATTATAATTTTCACTGTGCACTATGTGGGGGTGTCATGAAATTGTGATTATTTTAGCATGTTTTGAGCTATGAATCTAAGATCTCTTATTAGGCTTGATGAATAGTTTTGATGTATATTTCTTGAGGGTATTACCAAGTATCTGTTGATGGTTATACACTGAATTTTCTAGTATGAATCCACTCTTGAATTGCATGATTTTACACTAGCACCACACACCGACCAAGTGTTTGATAAAATGTCGGGATCGTGGTTCTTGAGTTGTTGAAGGCCTAATGTTTGGCATATGAGATATATGACTTTATGATGATGAAATTAATGTAATATTATGATGATTCCTTGGAAGGTATCCCTAGGGTTGCATATTGACCATACCTTGTTGAGGGGGTGTTTGCCTTGACCACTATGATAGAGGGTGTGAAGTCCATTAACCTTATTGAGAGGTTGATACCTTGACCACTATGATGGAGGGTGTGAAGCCCATTAACCTTGTTGAGGATTTGATGGAGGGTGTGAAGTCCATTAACCTTATTGAGAGGTTGATACCTTGACCACTATGATGGAGGGTGTAAAGCCCATTAACCTTGTTGTGGGTTTGATACCATGACCACTATGATGGAGGGTGTGAAGTCCATTAACCTTGTTGAGGGGTTGATACCTTGGCCGCTATGATGGAGGGTGTGAAGTCTATTAACCTTGTTGAGTGGTTGTTGACTTGACCATTATGATAGAGGGTGTGAAGTCCATTAACCATGTTAAGGGGTTGATTCGCTGACTTACATAATGGAGGGTGTGAATTCCATTAACCATGTTGAGGGCTTGATACCTTGACCACTATGATGGACGGTGTGAAGTCCATTGACCATATTAAGAGGTTAATACCTTAACCATTATGATGGAGGGTGTGAAGTCCATTAACCACGTTGAGGAGTTGATACCTTGACCACTATGATGGAGGGTGTGATGTCTATCTATCGATTATGGGGTATATACCTTGAGGGTGTGATGTCCCTCGAGTCTATATCCAAAAATTGAGCTCAAAATGATGTCAAAACAATCAGAAACAGTCCAAAAACAAATGACATTTCTTATTGGAAACAACATATATGTACAGTGGCTTACACATCAGATTTCTCAAAAATATGACGAAATTAGCAGAATCCAAATATATTATGATGTAAGTCTCGAAAAGTAGTATAGTTTAGACTCAACTTTTACTTAATTCCGATGAAAACGACTAAGACATCGCAACACAAAAAATTTCCAAAAAAAATAGAACATAACAGCAGCTAAAATCAGATTTCCACACCAAACAGAGTGCTATCAATTAATTCCAACATTGCCATGATGTGCGACTCATAAAATCACGCAAAGTAGATCCAAATTTCACCAAATTCTGACTCAAATCGGAATAGAAATTGCAACTCGAAGTTTCCAAATATATCTTCAAAATACAACTGCAAAAGAAGTAAGTTTTACCTCGAATGGGCTAAAATCAATTTCCAACACTTCTACGATGTTCCTCTTGAAAAACTATACAAGTTAGGCTTTTGAATCACTAAAATTGATTCCAAAACCAGATAAAAATTGCATTGGAAAGTTGTACGTTCGAATTCGAACGTTTTTGGAAAATATTTCAGATATATAAGCCCTTTTCCCTTTTTTAAGTTTTTGAACCACTTTCCACATGGCAGGCTCCTAATGGGCCACGTCGGCGCTGCTTTAATTTATTCAACAACTACTCAAACTTAATTTCAATGCTCCTACCTCATTTTAAGTTGGAAAATACAACTCATATATGAAATCTGACCGGAAATGGCATTTCGGACTCAACAGCATTGTCAAAATTTCCATCAAAGGTTGCTTTATTCCAATGTGGGTCCCATTCTCCAATATCAAAATCTATCAAAGGGACCAAAATGTATCCGAAAGCCCCGAAAATCAAATGAAAGGTCCTCCTTGACCAAAATCGACGTTTCGAATCCATTGTCCGGTTAGAACTTCCATTTGAGGCATGGTTACCAAGGATGTTGACTAAAGTCAATTATTGAATTTGTAAAACTCGATATGATTCTACCAAACATGCTCATAGCCTAATTTTGTCGTTCTGGAGTTGATGGAACCATTAGAATTCCATTCCAAGGCCATTTACTAGGACTTTACTTGAAAATTCATTTTTACGATTATAATCTCTCATTTAACTCGAAAAGTTGCATAATTGTCAAACGATTCATGCAACAATCGAACAATCAGCATCAATAAGTCACAAATAGCTTGTTGTTACTATGCAAAAGCTCAAACAAATAAAATATTCACAGAACCACAAAAATGACCAAGAGGGTCATTACAAAGGGTCTATTTATTCTATTTTAAAAATGTGCAGGGGATAATAGGACATTATTAATTAAGGTCGTTGGGATTCCGGTCATAGTTTAAGGGGTTGCTTATGCATTATTCTCCCAAAAAATAATAACATATTTAGTGAAATCCCACTAAGGTTATAAATTGTGTTTTATTTATATTTTGTTCCTTTTTTTGTAATTAATATGGTGTTACATTATTTTATTTATTATTTCTTACTTTAATAGGTGACACCGTTAATGAAAATTTCCCATAGGCCACTGGTGCATGCAGTTATCGTTAATAATATTAGTTGATTTTGTAATTTGTATTATTGTAAATTTATTAAAGACATAATGGAGGAAAAGTTTCATAAAAATTCATATAATAATTAATTGTTATATAAAGTATTATACGTATCCATGCATTACACGAATAATTTAAAATCTAGTATCGTTTAAAATTAAAAATAACTAATAAGATTTACTATGCACTTAGTAATAAATTTTACAAATAATGATATAAATCATTAACTTTGTCACATCCCGGGAGGGTACCATTAGCGTGCCGACACTTAGAGACTATTGTTAGTCTCCAAGTGAACCACTCGACCTCATCATATTTGTTCAATCATATTCTAGTAGTAAAAAACATCAATGAATAAGAATACTTAAAGAAAATAAATGATAACCGATAATAAAAGGGTCAAATGCCAAACAAGTTATCCATCAACTGAATAAAACTAGTGCGAGAGAAACTAGTCAAAAATAACATTCAATCATAACTCAATAGTCTAGTCTATGAAGCCTCTAAACATCTGATTAAGTGGAGGCAATGACAGACTCATGACTACCTTAGCATAAAACAAAAAGGCTAAACCCAAAGCTAGAAGGAAAAACATGATATCCTCCGAGGAGTCACCAATCAGCTGAATGCATGTAGGTCCTCACGGGCGCCTGTTGATGATCGTTACTATGTGTGTTTGCATCATGAAAAGATACAGACACAAATTAACGTCAGTACGTGGAATGTACCAGTACGTAAAATAGCAGAAAGAAACATGTAAAGGAAGAATAACATCAACTCAAATAGCTCCACTCAAGAAGTAGGAAACTCAATCATCATGTCCAGAGTCTAAAGTAAGAATGCAATTTAGACAATGACCACTCATCTATCATCTATGTCTCATCCACTCAGAGTACTATCAAGGCCTATTTGTGAGTTTCTCTAATCGAGAACCATCACCTATGAGCTGGTGATGATACAATGAAGCGATGTCGTTGCAACATCCGTCCAATACCTTGTCAGGGTATAGGACATCCGATCAATGGGTCCAAAATCAGTAACATCAAGTCCCCGCATGATGATTTTTCTATTTTCAACCCGCCCACCCTGTCCTACTCAAATTTTTAAGTTCTTTTATTTTTTAGTTGAATTTAATATGAAAAACATAAATTCCTAATCTTTTTTTAAATTTTTACTAATTAACATCTTAACAACTAATTAACTATTTTTAGTTGACAGTTCAACATTTATTTCTTAATCTTTAATTAAAAGTTTTTAATTAATATTTCAACAACTAACAATTTACCGAACATGTCTATTTTTAAATTTTAGCAAAAAAATAAAATTAAAGTCTATATTTAGTATACAACGTTTATATATTTGATTTTACTAATTATAAAAATTCAATTTTCTTCAAATTCCTATTTGGTTCTTTAAACCTGCAACCCCGCCCCGCTCCATATTAGTTTTAAAAATAGTTACTTCAACCCGCCCTGCACCTGCCCCGTGCCACGTAACTTTAAACCTACTCGCGTCCCATAGCTCTAAACCTGTCCCGCCCTGTTGCCATCCCTATAGGTCACCATGGGTTTTAGGGGAGGTTATTTTATATTACAGTGGACTAGGTGGAGCTTATTATTTTCACTAGTGCTTCCCTAAATGAAGTTACGTTGTAGTTGGTCTATTCTTTGAGAGACGCTACTGGGGAATCTAATGAGTTGCATCAGGTGCGTGGGAATTTTATTGAGACAGGATTTGGCTAACATGGTTTTGCCCGCAATATTATTTAGGAAATTTGATTTCCACCGACGAGTTTTGAGTGTAGGTTGTTTATTAAATTTTGTAGGTCCCTCGCTGCTAGTATTTTGTTGGTGATTGAGAAGCTTAAGTATTTCCCAAAATTCTTTCCGCTCTTAATATCAAGCGTTGCAATGACTTTTTTTAATGTTATCAGGTGAGCAGTTGTTTGAGAAAATTATTTTTGACTTGATAGTATTGATGGTCTGGCCCAAATCCTGACAGAAAAAGTCTAGAGTTTCCTTTATGGTAGTGGTGTTTTCCATGTTGGTTCTTGCTAGCAGGACTAAATCATCGGCAAAAAAGAGATGTGTTATGAGGGTCCCCAGGTGACGTCTTGATGGGATGCCAACACTTATGCTGAGCTGCAATTTTTAATTCTTCTAGATAGAACTTTCATACATAATATGAATATGTATGGTGATAGAGGGTCTCCTTGTCGGATGCCTCTTGAGGGTTTAAAAACTTTGTTCTTGTACCATTGTCTAGGATGCCCATTTCGCTCATGGTGATACAAGACATGATCGGTGAGATGGTTCTTGATGGGAAATTAAAAAACTGTAATGTGCTATGGATAAAAGACCATTCTAGTTTATCAAAAGCTTTTTCAAGGTCTATCTTGATTATCATGTTTGCTTTGTGTCCTTTTCTTTTCTGGAAGTTGTTACAATTTCTTGGACAATTACGGCATTATACATTGCTTGTCAATTCTGTAAGAAGATAGATAAGGCAAGGACCAATTAGAGAGTCCATAAGGGATTTCAGACGGAGGGCAAGTATTTTGGTTATTATTTTATAAGATGTGTTGGAAAGGCTAATTGGTCAGTACTCCTTCAGTGTGTTCGCATGCCTCAATTTCGGAACGAGACAAATATGTGTTTCAGTTATATCTCTTGGTATATACCCTTTAACGAATGCCGTTGTACAGAGTTTGACTGTTGCCTAGTAGGGCGGGACGTTCGGTCAGTTCAATTCGATTTTTCGATTTTCGGTTTAGTGAAAATGTCAATCCAAATCAAACTAAAATAAATTCGATTTAGTTCGACTTTTACAATTTGCGTTCGGTTTGATTTTACGGTTTGTAAGAGTAATCGAACAAATTCATTTTTAAAGCTGTGACACACACACCCCTTTTCCAGCACGTTGCACTAACCTGCTCAAATTTTGCTGAAGTTCAAATAGATAAATAACAAGTCATAACTTAATAACTATACTCCAAAAAAAATGAGAACTAACCCAACTAGTACTGGAAAGACCAAAAACATAGTAGATAAAAGCAATTCACTCTATTTACAATGATTTTTTGGTTCATTCACAATGAATTTTGTTTCACTCTTCACTGGAGAATGTATGATGGAAAACTTGCCAATAATCCTTGATAGAGTGGCAAAAAAATTAAAAAGTTTCCGCTAATTCAACTAATTCAACCAAGTTCATAACATTTAATGTGGCAACAAAACTAATTTAACCAAGTTCATAGCTACTAGCAGTAGGAGTTCGCGACGAATTGAAAATGGCTGAGTTCAATACGAATTGAAAATGGTTGAGTGCAATACAATAGCATCTACCAAGCCTCAAATATTTCGTAAGACATTGCCAGAAGACACATTCTTCCCACAAAATGACAAAATATTTTAAAGGTTTGTCTTAAAACCTTTCCCCAAAGAGCAACACAATGCAGGTTTCAGGTGCAAATATTGCAACACTTCCAGGTTCCAGCAGTGTCCCTCAACAACTTCCAGGTTCCAGCATAATGTAACAACATTGCAGCACTTCACATTTCAGGCTTCAGCAGTCAGCACTTCAGTAACATAGATCAAATCACTTCAAGCTTCTTAATGCAGCAACACATCAAAACTGCAAGTCAACATTCATCAACATACCCAAAATAAATGTGCAAGTCAGCAAAACGCCCAAAATAAATAGCAAGTCAGCAACAGGCAACAACCAACATACCAAAACAGTTTCTAATTTCCACCATAACAATTAACAACATCTAACCTATAAATATGCCCGAGAGAAAATGAAACTTCAATACGTATAATATAAAGTATACTCAACTTATTGCGAAAAGATAGAAGTTTTTACTTACCAGTTACCACGTTTATGCATCTCACAAGTCACAACTATACATCCACAATTCTAGATTCATTTCCACTATGAGCCATATCTTAAAAAAATTTAAAAAAGAACTTGTTAGATATAAGTAACTTATAAGCAACATAAATAACTAAATAAGAAATTACCTTTGATATAATGAATACAAAATATAAAATTTTTACCAATTTCAAGTTGCTCAAGATACTCTAAATCTTCTTCAACGTTAATTGGAATTGGTTCACTTCTAAGCCAATCTTGAAGACAAATAAGAGATTGCACAGAGTCAATGAGCTCCTAAAGAGATCAAGAATGCGACCTCCTGTGCTAAATGTGCATTCAGATGCAACATTTGAAATGGGAATGGCTAACACATCACGAGCCATCTCCGTAAGAGTAGGAAATCTTGGCTCATTAAGTTTCCACCACTTTAATATATCAAAATCATCTGATTCTGGCTCAATATCTTCAGCAAGATATCTGCCCAACTCTGATTTACTACCTAAACTTCCAGTTTCTTTTTTATGCCTCACAAATTGTTGTTTCATTCTCATTGATCCTCTTTTTTGAAAGTTGCCATCACTACTCACAATAGATGCACTCGATGAGTTCCCAGATAAAGTAGGCAAAGATATTGAAGAGACTTTTGATGATCTCTTAACATAATGATCAAATAAAGCTTTCATATATTTATCCACCTCAGCAATAAGAGAGTCCCCAATTTCTTTTCCAAACATATCCACAATTGCAAATGGAACATACTCAAGCTTGTTATGGGGATCCAACACAGATGATATAAAGATCGTCTTGTTCATTTTATTTGGCTCACCCCAATATTTTCTAAACTTTTCCCTCATGCTTTCTGCCATTTTTCTCAAACAAGGATCTTCATTTTCCATAATCTCTATCAAAATTAGATCAAGCTCAGCAATTTCCACAAAGTGCACATTATTTGTGACATACTTTGAACCAAAAACCTTCAAAGTAAGTATATAAAAAGTTTCAAGGAACTTAACCATTGCCCTCACCTTTTCCCAATCATCACTAGTGAGGACACCTACACTAGTTCCATCTTCACAAGGATTGGCACGAAGATAATCAAGAAATACAATATCATAAAAACTATATCTTTCAAATGCAAGTTCAAATTGTTGTGTTGTATCATGCATCAAGTATGTAGAGTTCCACTGAGTCTAAGCATAACGACTTCTTACAAGTTATCAACTGAGATTCACAACATTATTTAAACTTTTTAAGTCTCACGGGAGATTGTTTGATGTATTTCACGGTTTGTCTCACTCGCTTGACTGATTGAAAAAAAATTTTTAATCCATCTTGCACAATAAGGTTGAGAATGTGTCATACACCTCACATGAAGGTGTTGACCCTCCAATATGTTAGTTCCCCAATTACTCAACTATTTAGACATTTCTTTCACGGTAACACTATTGGAACTCGCATTATCAACTGTGATAGAAAAGACATTATCCAAGCCCCAATCAATCAAACAACTAGTAATGGAAGTCGCCATAGCATCACCTCTATGACTAGAGATAGGACAAATTTATAATTCTTTTATGAAAAGTCCAATTTCTATCTATAAAGTGGGCTGTTAGACACATATAGTTGATTCTTTGAATAGATGTCCAAGTATCTATCGTAAGACAAACTTTTGGACGTGCTTCTCCGAAAGTCTTCTTCAAGAGTTGTCTATGTTCACCATAAAGTTGATAACAATTTCTTGTCAAAGTTCTATGAGAAGGAATCTGAAATTGTGGCACTGTAATTTTCATGAAATTTTTAAAACCTTTATTCTCAAAAACCTAAACAGCAACTCATCAACAATTATCATTTGGGCTAAAGCTCTTCTACTTTGTTCTTGTTCAAATTTCTAAGTTGAAGATGGCAGAAAATTTATTAGTTTTTGACTAATAGTTAAGCTACGGGGAAAATTTTGTTATTCCAATGGTTATTCATAGACGAAGTACCATTACTTTCCCTGCAGCCACATAAGTTTTTCCGCAGTAATTACACCTTGCTTTAGGAGTTCCATTTTCATCAATGAACTTCTCAAAATGCTTCCAACAAGAAGCCCTAGGTTCCATGACTTTTCTTTTCTTTGGAGCTTCAACCTCATTTGGTGATGAAATATTAGGTACTTCATTTGAAGTCCCATCTTCACTTACTCTACTTTCAAATTCCGCCATCTGTGAAAATAAATTAAAAAGATTTAGAAAATTATAATCTCCAATTCTCCATATTGATTCCTCAAATCCTTCTGATTCTTTCATTATTCATATCAAAAGACAAAATGTAACCAAAAAAAAGTTAAAACTTACAGACAGTTTGCACTTTGCAACTTCGCAGTGTTCTTTAGTTCACAGTGTTCTTCGCAACCTCACAGTGTTCTTCAGTTAGAACTTTGCCACTTCGCGATGTTCTTCAGTTCGCACGTCGCAGCACTTCCACTTCGCGAGTTCGATGACGATGGACGATGGACGATGGACGATGGACGATGGACGATGGACGATAGACGATGGACGATGAAAAATAAGAAGTGACGATTTGGGATTCGTGAATTAGGTTAGGAACTTAATTCTTAAACAGAATATGTTAAAAGTAAAAAGTCATGGACTCGTGGGTTATTGCATTTTGACTTTGGAATTGGGATTTGGGCCTAAGCAGTAGACATTAATTTATTTAGTAATCAGTATTATCCTATTATTATATTTATATTATTATATATATAAATGGAAATTTTGGTTTTTCGATTAATCGAATAAAAATTATTTAAAATCGATAACTGAACCGAATTAACGATATTTTAAAAATTAAAATCGAACCGACCAAATAAACCGATTAACCGAAATCGAAATTTAAAAAAAATTGATTCGATCGATTTTTTCGGTTTGAACCAAATAATGTCCAATCCTATTGACTGGCCAAGCACTTCCCAATATTTTTGGAAGAAGAGCGGGTGTAGCCCATCGGGACCTGGTGCTTTGAGTGGTTGAAAAGACTCAACAACAGTCCAGATCTCCTCTTGGTGGGTATTTCAAGCTATGAGAGGTCAGGAGTAATTATTGAAGATTTGTGTTCAACTATAGCTCGAGTGGGTAGTGTTTATTTGAAATAGGTTATTAAAGTAGGCATATGTTTTTGTTAGGATGTGTTCCGCGTTGTGTTCCCAAGACCCATCTTCAATAGCTATTATGCTATTTCTTCTCCTATGATTAAGGGTAGTGGTGTGGAAGAAACAGGTATTTCGATCTCCATTATTTAACTAGTTAACCCACAATTTTAGTTTCCACAATTCTTCTTCCATATGGAGAATAGAATTGTATTCATAGAGGGGGGTTTATTCCAGTAATGAGAAAAAAGGTGCTATAAGGGTATTTGAGTGACTTTTGGATTCCAATTATTCGTTGTAGGATTTTATGATTTTTTGTAGAAAATGCTTCCAAAAGTATTTTAATTCCATTCTACAACACAAGAAATAAATTTTGGTATGGCCTGGACAATGTCCAGTGTGCTCGCCCAGGAATCACTAATCAAATTCCCTAGGTCGGGATGGAAAATCCACATGGTTTCGAATCAAATATTTTTTTCGTTCCGTTGATAAGGTTTTCTGTGAAGAATTAATAGGAGTGGGCAATGGTAGGAGTAGGTATGAGGTAAGTGATGAACTTGTGCATCTGGGAAAGAGTGTAACCATTTATCATTGGCGAAGAAGTGGTCATGTCTTTCAAGAATTAGTGCGGACTTATGTTTAAAACATTTATAAAGCCATGTGTATTTACTGGCCTTAAAACCTATATCGATCAAATATACAATAATTAATAGCCGTCAAGAATTCATTGGATCGCAAACTATTTATTGGTCTGCCTTCCTTTTTTCATATATGTGGAGAATTTCATTAAAGTCTCCGCCAAGCAGCCATTTGCCAGTAAAATTATCCTTAATGATTTTTAAATTGTGCGATAATATATTCCTTTCTCGATGATAATTACTTGCATAGATATAGCTAAATAGCCGAGAAAAGTTGGAATAGCATACCTTAATAATAGTATCTATTTCCTGGCTAGTAGCTAGTAGTGATGTCATCCAGTCAAGGATTGAGTCATCCCATAGGATGACCAAGCCACTTGAGTGGCCCACTGTTGGGACTTCAATCATTCTTGTAAAGGGAAACAATCCAATAGTAGCTTATAGTTGCTCATTTTAGTTTCCACTAGTTCCACAAAGGATGGTCTATGCCAGTCTAGGAGTGCCATAAAATTATGACGGAAGTCCGCATTATTTCCTCCTCTATAGTTCCAGACTATTAGGTTCATTGGTACGTTTTTGTTGGTGGTATACTTTAACATATCCTTCCCCCCACTTGAGAGGGATTCCTTGAGGTTAATGTGGGCTTCAAAATGACTACATAGTTCCCTATCTTACGGCTCCATGGAGCTCTTATATCTATTGAGTTTTTGGATAGCATCAACAAACAGATAAGGATATGTTTTCTTGAGAATCTCTCTTTGAATATCATGATTTTTATGTCCTTCAGAACTCCTATCCTATCCTTGATACTCTCATCAGTTCCGTAGCGTCGTCTAGTTTTCTCAGTTTGACATTTAGGCCTAAGTCTGGAACTACTTGGGGGTGGGGGTATCCATGTTGGAGTTCATACCTAAGGTCATCGCTATGCTGTTGAGGCCTTGGGGAGATGGTCCTTCGCCCACATTTTCTTGGTCATTGTTGGGCTATGGTGGAAAGTTTTCCATAATTGGGGTTTGGGTTCCAACTACGTAGCATAGCCTTCGGCGCATGCTGTTGGGAAAGGAAAGGTGGGAAAAAGGGGATTTCAAAGGTTGGAATTTGGGGTAAGGGGTTGAAGAGAAGGAGTTCCCACGTTGGGATGTGATAGAAGAGGAGCCGAGAAAATGGTAGGTTGAGTAGGGGTTGCAAATCTATGGTTATCTACAGGTAGTTGTTATATATATCTATCGCTAGTCTCATTCCTTCTGAGACCACTTGAGCCATGAAGGTTAGGTTTTTCACTAGGATTACCATCTCCCTTCCCTCTACTTCCATGCTGAAGAATAGGGCATGTCCTTGCATGCTCATTTCCAACAAAGAGTGAGGAGAGGAGTTTGGGTTCAAAGTTGGTGTTGCATAAAAGGTTTTATCTCCTATGTTCACCGGTACGACTTGGAAAAGAGGACAAGTAGGAGAGGAATTCATGTTGACTTGAGGAAGGTTCGTTTGTCTGATGGGTAGGATCATACGGGACTTTCTGGTATTTATTCTCCTCAGTTGCGAGGAAAAGGGAACTTTTGGCATTACACAGTGGGACGTGTAATCTATTGATATAAAATGTATACAAATGGATATTGCCTTTTTGTAAGTAAATATCATCTTTTCGTAAATTTATACTACGAATATGTGTGAATTTATTATGTGGGTTTATGCCTCATCCTCAATCATTTACCTAGCTTGTGGAGTCGGCTGTGAAAAGACGAGTGGAGCTTTTGAATTGACGTTGGCAGCTAGAATACATCTATGTTGATATGTGGACTGAGGCATGTCCACGTGGGAGGAGTCAGGGTTTTCAGAGTTAGGGGTTAAAGTGCTAAGGATAGAAATGTCCATTTCTAGATCTGTGTATTTAGTGGATTTTATAATGTTTATGTTTTTGTTTATTTTCGTATCTTCTATGAGTTGGGCATAGGTAATATAGTAGGGGTCACTTTAGGATGAGTTGTAACCGCCATTTATATATTTGTATGGCGTGTATTGGAAAACGCAGAGGCTCGGTGGGTTGTTTTCAGATTTTAGTTGGTTGTTCCACATCAGCTATCGTGATGTCGTTGGTGACGTCAGTATTGGGTGAGGAGATGGGGAGTATTGTGGTTTATTTTCTTTGACCATTTTGCGTACCTTTGTGAATTACAGGTATCCTGGTTGTACTTTTGCCGGTATGACAAATTTTAACATTGACACTTGGCTCCTTCAGTGATGGAATCTTCTATTGTTGCTTTTTTGGGGGGTTTCTTTTTTTGTTAAATTCCACTAGTTTCCATTCCTCCTCTATTGGTGGTGGGGGATACTCTATACTGGTAAATATCATTATTGTTGACTCTGTTTCTTCATATGGCATGTAAAAGTTATATGAACAAGTACCCTGCATAGAGGACACATGATGTCAGAGCCTTTGTATAGTATAGGTTGCTTATGCTCTCCTATATTAACAAATTTCTTCGCTTGCACCCCCATTAGTATTTCCACACAAATGTGTGCGTAGTATCCTCGCAACGTGGCTGATGTATATATATTTGTTTTAACAAGTTTGCCTGTTTTTCCTACCCGTGTGAGGATTTCATGGTCGTAAAATTCTGTGAGTAATTTCAGCAAGCGTATCAAAATAGCTAAGTATGTTTCAATCACCCTGGAGGCCACAAAATTAGGATGTCAACATTTCACAAAGAGGAAATATCCATCGATAAACCATGGTCCTTGTTGTAATTTTTTTTTTTTTGGAATAGTTTAGCTATAAAATAGTCGTTGCCTAGGTCGATTAATGTGATTTATTCCACTAGCTTCCACAGTGAGGATAGCCTCCATCTGAGGTGTATATGATTGAACCTTTTCCCAGGATTTTCAATGTGATGGAGTAGTTTCAAGGTAGGCATATTCGTTTCTTTTCCTCCTCTGTTAAAAGAATGCTAGCCTCATCCCCCATATTGTCCATCTCTTCATGTTCACCTTCCATCTCGATGTCCAAGTAAGGGCTTTGATATTGTACATATTGTATTGGTATTGCGACGAGGGTTAGGAGCACCTTCTAAAGGAGGGTGTTGTAGTCGTGCCTTCCTTGTCTATTTGGTGTGCGACACTTTGTTCTCGAGTCCGATGAACATCTTCAGGTCGGGGATCTGGTGGCTTGGGAGGGATTTGTTCTGATCCCCGCAGGATAGAGTTTGGAAGATCTATTTGTCTTCCCCAACTAATCTTGTTAAATTTAAGCAAAACTTCAATAAATCTCATTCAAATTTTATTCTGGTAAACTATTTTCAGAATTGCTATTTAATTTATTAAAAAACATTTCTAAATTTAGTATAATTATAGATATTTATCATTTGCGTTGATTCAATTTTATGCAATATTACTTGTAAATCAAGTATAATTTAAATAGGTATTATGTATAATGATATATTTAAAAAAATTAGATAAATTTCATATAAAAAAAAGTAAAAAAAAAAAAAAAAAGGGGTAAACTTCAACAATAGATAATTTATATACCTACTCATAATCTCAAACTTATTAACTAAACTTCTTAAACTTATCAAGTCAATATTTAATCTTGCTGGAACATATTATTTTTAGATGTAATTGTACTTATTTTTAATAAAAATATATATATAATCGATTTACCCTTTATTAAATTTTGTCATATTTGATTTAAATATGTAATGTATATTAATCTGAATAAATATAATCAATACTCATAAAACTAATTTTAAAAAAAAAAAGTGATAGTCACATTCAATTCTTTTTTAGTTTCTTTTTATTTATAACTTTTTTTTAAATTTTGAATTTGTAATTTTAATTTTAACATTTTAATCCATATAAATTATATATTTTCAATTAAAATGCTAAAACTAAAATTAAAAATTCACATCACTATTTAAAATTGAAATTGGAATAAGAAAATATTGCGGAAGTGTAGTTCCACTATAGTTGAACAATTTAATTTGAATTTGAATTCACATTATTAATATATAAAAAAAAAATTGAATTTACTCTTTTTAATTTTTTAAAATTCTATTGAAAATAGTTTTCAAAGTTGAATTTTATGGTAATTGACACTTGTCTCACAACATAGTTTTGCTTCTCCAAAATCAAAAGTTCAAATACTATTTTACTCCTATCCTAATTCAAAATGTTATAAAATATTTAATAAGTTAAATATTAATTAATCAAAATATTTTAAAAACTTTTCACTTACTAACTTAATTGCAAGTTAAAGAGTCATAAAGTTACCATATTCATTTGTAAGTTACAAAATGACCATTTAAGAACATATGATTAATATGTTAAAATTTGTTGAAGATGAATGTGGTCAATATGTCAGTTAACTTTTGAATAAAATCATTTTATTGCAAGCTGAATTTTAACATATTGCTTTTGAGCATGCATTTGGTTTGCACTAATTATAAGAATTGATATTTGTTAGTAACATACGAAACTTTTCACATTTTTGATGAATATAGTCAATTTAAAAATTAATTATAGTTATGTAACTTAATAACATTATATTCCATTAAACACAAAAAAGGGCTAGAAATTGCCAAACCTTTTGCTTTTCATCATTTAGTATTTGTTAACATTAATAACGAATTTATCTTAATTTTTTTCTCATGAAATATCTTATATTAACGAATATAATGTGTCTTAACTTTCATCATTGGATGATAAATATTTATCAGGTATGTAACAATTTATTCTTGGTCTATAAATTTTGCTATAATTTTTTTGCTCATTTTTTCCTCAAACCATTATGTAATATAGTGAAACTTATTAATATTCTATGTAAATTTTATGAGATCACATTTTGTTATTTGTTATATGAAACAGAAAACTACTTTTAGAGTTTATTACATTATATTTTAGATATAGCAGTGATATCTAACATGTACTTCAAGTTCTTAGTTGAATCATAAATTAGTCAATTACTTTCTATTTTGTGTGACATAATTGACAGAATCATGATCACTTATATGATATGCCTAATATTATAAATTTTGTAGTTTGTTTTATGTCTAAATAAAGTTATAAAAGAAATAATTAGTTTGTTGGGGAGAAAGAGTGCAAGTTACCCTCCCCAGACCCCACTTGTGGGATTCCATATGTCACGATTCATACCTAGGGCCTAGACGTGACATGGTGAATGAGAAGTCTGAACACATTCCAAACAAGTCTCTTAGCATATCATGTACACATCCTTGGTTGCGGAAACAAAGTAGACAATAACAAGAGTCAATTATTAAAAAGGGAAGCGGGACTAAGGGAAGTCTTTCATAATCACAAAACATAAGAAGAGTTGAGCTCATAAGCATATACATACATGGTATCCAACAATACCTCTACTTTAGAATGAAGCGGGAACCAAGACACTTCCCGGGCTCACACTAATGATAATAAGTATCCAACGTAGGAAACAAATCTCAACATAGCATGAATAAAGTAGATATTATCCTTGGAGTTGAGGACTCACCAAAATCTTTCTTCAAGAACCACACTAGTCACGTGGAGGAGGATGATCAATAGGAGCTCTGGTCCCTAAATGTTAATATCATGTAGGCATAGAATATGCCTTAGTACTTGAAATGTACTAAGTATGTGGGATGCAATACATCAAGTACATAAGACATAATATTGAAAATGCATACATATAGGCAATGGATATAATCTCAATATGACATGTACGATCAATGCTTGTAATCAAACATGCATGTAAAATATTTAACTTGCATAATATATCATACATATGTGGGAGGAAACCTAAACTGACATAGACCAAGTGAGCTACTACTTGGAATCCAAGGCATGCACCCCCTTGGTGAGGTGACAAGGCATGACACTCCATCGATAAGGTGATGAGGCATGACACCCCCTCAATAAGGTGTGGTCTACTTACCAAGGTAAACCAAACATGATAACATGATAATATAAACTAGATGGATCCACTAGAAAGCCTATTTATGGAAATATTATCATCCAATGGTAGCACATAGTTTAGAGACTAAAGACTTTATTTAAGGACCCCCTGAGTTGAGCCCCAATTTTAAGCCTCAATCGATGCTAAGTCTAATCCCACAGAATACTTGAAATAATTATAAGTTTAACCATAACATGAATAACTTATAAGAGACATGAATCATGACATGAGTAGCTCATTCACATGCTTGACCTCTTCTAGTGAGCTTACTTGAACTTGAACATGAGGGTAAAATAGTAATCATGCTTGATCCCTCAACTTGTCATGAATGGGTCACAAGAGGATAAAATCTCGAAATGGGGCTCAACTTGTCACTTGTAGAATCATAGATACTTTTCATGAATTTAATACATGCTTGAAAGCTCATCATTATCATGAAATCACTTGACTTATAAATCATGCAATAGTTCATCAACAACTTAAGAATTCTCGTCATGTAATTTAATCAAACACATGTTGGGTTCATGATACTTGTTCAAAATCATGCAACTCAACGATATAACAGAAAGAGTAAAATCAATTCTAATCAATCCACCAATATTGCAATAAAACTCTCATTTTGGGTATCTTGAAATTCATCACAAAATTTACAATAGCTCATAGTTTTCAGAGTTCACATCATGCATAACTTCAATAGATATAAATCAACTTATGATAAGAGATTAAAATGGGTATTCATGCATAATCAACTAATACTTGACAAAACTCAACACAATTTACATTCATAATTCATAATAAGAAATACCCATAAGTAATACAAGTTGAAATTATGCAATTTTCATAAAAAGAGAATGTTAGGCTCCATGGGTAAAAGGACCCATGGATGATGACCCACATATATTAAAATTGGAATTTCTTGGAGTGAACTTGAAGGAGAATTGAAGCTTGGGTTGGGTTCTTGAAATCCAAAGTTATTCTTGAGATCCTTGAATTTGAATCGAGATTTTAATAAAGTCTTGGAGAGATTTTAGAGAGGGTTTTGTGAGTTCTAGAGCTGAAAATGGCTAAATATGGAAGATTTCACGTTTAAATGGGCATTGAGTTATGACCCCAATACCCTTGAACTAAGTTAGAAAAATAGGGAAAGAAATGCACTAGTTCACACCCTAGGAGCAACGCGGACCACTCACGTTGGCACCATTTACACTAGTGCGTGCCCAGGCACGTCGCTGCTTGGGTGTGCACAACCACTCGAATTTGAAAATTAGTGAAAATTAATTTTTACTACGGGTGTTCTAAAATCCGAGTTTTACCCATTTTCTATTCAATTTTACCCCCCGATCAAGAATATGAAATCAGATTTCCGAAATCAAGTACGACTTTTAAGCTATATGGAAATTACGATTATGGGACATTCTGAAGCACATGAGGGGTGTTCCAATATCTCCCCCTTTGGAACATTTGTCCCCGAATGTCAAAGAAACATTTATAAGAGAAGTAATTATGAAGTTTTTAGCCCGATATGAATGCAACAAAAACACTTAAACATCACTTTCAAAAAGTCTCTATGTCAAAAATCACCATAAACTTGTTTCCATGAACATGAATACATCAAAAATGATATGAGGGCTGAAACTTAAGACTTGAAATTATAGATGGGACTTCATTTATTACCTTCGAATTGAGTAAAGTGAAAAAGATATGGATTTTTCTTTTTCATGTCCACCTAGGCTTCTTATGTGATACTATCAACTGCTGATTCCTCCAAAGAATATTGACGAATGCTACATCTTTGTTTCTCAATATTTTCACTTTTCTATCCAATATCTCCACCAGGACCTTCTCATATGTGAAATTATCTTCCACAACACCAACAATCTCTAAGGTCATTATAGCACGTGGGTCACCAATACATTTCCTTAACATAGACACATAGAAGACCAGATGAACCATATTCATATCCATAGGCAACTCTAATTCATAGGCAATCTTACCAATTCTTCTCAAAATTCTATAAGGACTTACAAACCTTAGACTCAATTTCCTTTTCTTGCCAAACCAGACCACACCCTTCATGGGTGAGACCTTCAAGTAAACCCAGTCATCAACATTAATCTCAAGGTCTCTCCTCCTCACATCGGAGTAGGACTTTTGCCTACTTTGAGCCGTCTTCAATCTCTCCCTTGTCAATCTGACCTTCTCCAAAGCTTTTATAACCAAATTCGGGACTAACAAAGCCAGCTCCCCAACATCAAACCCCCCAACTAGGGATCTACAATGCCTGCCACAAAATCCATATTAATCTCTTCCTATTTCCAAGTAAGAATCTCTATGTCTTGGGTTAGGCCACCCGACCTTTGATGTTAGGCTTTCATCTGTTGGCAACTATGGCAACCGAAATCAAATTTGGCAATGTCCCTCTTCATGCCTCCCCAACAATACACCTTTCTTAAGTCCCTATACATCTTAGTAGACCCGAGGTGAATAGAGTAAGAAGAACCATGAACCTCATCAAGAATCTTTTCCTTCAAGCTATCAACACAAGGCACACATAGCCTACCTTGGTACCTAAGGGCACCATCTCCCCCTTGGAAAAAAACCTACAACTTACCATCTTTTACCAATCCCTTCAATTCCAACAAAGAGGAGTCAAGATCTTGCTTAGATTTCACCTCCTCAACCAATGAAGATCTAGAACCATCAGCAACATCAACACCATTATCAACTTTTTCTAACCTAACCCCCAATCTAGCCAACCAATGGACCTCCTTAGCCGCCTCTATGCTACCATCATTAACATGAGCTACATTACCCATACATACCCTACTCAGCGCATCCGCCACCACATTAGCCTTACCGAGATGATAATGCACACTCATATCATAATCCTTAAGAAGTTCTAACCACCTTCGTTGCCTTAAGTTGAGATCTTTTTGGGCGAAGACATATTGGAGGCTCTTATAATCGCTGAACACATCAACATGCACTCCATAAAAGTAGTGATGCCAAATTTTCAAAGCAAAGACCATGGTGGCTAACTCAAGATCATGGATAGGATAGTTCTTTTCATGCACTTTAAGTTGCCTAAAAGCATAGATTATGACCTTACCATTTTGCATTAGAACACAAACAAAATCAACTCTAGAAGCATTACAATACACCACAAACCCCTCTATCCTTTCTGATAGTGACAATATAGAAGCAGAAACAAGCTTATCCTTCAAGGTTTAGAAGTTCCTTTCACACTCATCGGTCCATACAAACTTAGCCTTCTTTTGGATCAATTTTGTCATGGGAGAAACAATAGAATAGAACCCATTCACAAATCTCCGGTAGTAACCCGCTAAGCCCAAGAAGCTCCTAATATCTGACAAGATTAATAGTCTAGGCCAATTTCTATTCACATCCGTCTTTTTAGGATCCACCTTAATACCATCTCCCGACACCATATGACCTAGGAAAGCAACCTCTTTTAGCTAAAATTCACACTTCTCATATTTAGCATACAATTTCTCTTCCCTCAATCCTTGTAACACTTCCCTCAAATGACCCATATGTTCCTCCTCACTATATGAATAGATCAAAATATCATCTATTAAGACCACAACAAAAGAATCATGGTAGGGTTTGAAGACCCTGTTCATAAGGTCCGTGAAGATAGCTGGTGCATTGGACAACCCAAAGACATCACAACAAACTCATAATGCCCATACCTAGTCCGGAAGGCCATCTTAGGAATATCACACTCCCTCACCTTCACTTGATGATATCCGGACCGAAGATCAATCTTAGAGAAGTGGCTAGCCCCTTTCCATTGATCAAATAAATCATCAATCCTTTGAAGAGGATACCTATTCTTGATGGTAGCCCTATTAAGTTGCCTGTAGTCAATACACATTCTAAGAGACCCATCCTTCTTCTTTACAAACAACACCGGTACACCCCAAGGTGATTGACTAGGCCTAATAAAACCCTTCTCTAACAAGTCCCTCAATTTCTCCTTCAACTCCTTTAACTCCGCCGGGGCCAACGGTAAGGGGGAATAGAAATGGGTTGAGTATCGGGGAGGAGTTCTATACCAAAATCTATCTCCCTTTAGGGAGGAACACCGGGAAGATCATTTGGAAAGACATCAAGAAACTCATTTACAACCGGAACCAACTTTATGAGAGGGACTTCGGACTCTACATCCCTAATCCTCACAAGATGATAAAGACACCCCTTGGAGATCAACTTACGGGCTTTAATCCAAGAGATGAATATACCCTTGACTACCACACTATGACTCTCCCACTCAAGAACGGGTTCATTTGGGAATTAGAATTTGACCCTACGGGTTCTACAATCGATAGAGGAATAGTGTGCATGCAATAGTCCATCCTAAGAATGACATCAAATCAACCATATCCAACTCGACAAGATCACAAGGTAATATTTTATGCAAAATGCAAATGGGACAATTCCTATAGACTTTTCTAGCAACAATAGATGTATCAATAGGAGTAGATACCTCATCTAACTCACACAATAACTCAGGTTCAACGTGGAACTTTTTGGCAACAAAAAGGGTAATAAAAGAAAGAGTGTCACCCGAATCAATCAATGCATACACATCAAAATCAAAGACTTTTAACATACCGGTAACAACATTGGGCACCTCATCAACCCCCGCCTCCCATGTAAAGAATAAAATCGATTGTGCCTTGGGACACCATATTGTTGGCCACCTCTCCCCAAAGGAACCGCATTAGCACCTTGTGAATGAACCTCCTTACCTTTGTTGCAATTTTGGGGGCAATCCAACATCTTATGTCCAACTTCCCCATACCCGTAACATGCATTAGTATCCCTCAAGCACAGGCCACTATGACCCTTACCACACTTCGGAAACCCACCATTTAGATTCACATCGGAACACCTTGCGCCCTTGAAAAATCATTGGCAACCCTCTTATGAAATGCATAAGAAGACCCTTCGCCTTGATGGAACCGACCACTCTTTCGACTTTGGAATTTACCATCAAAATGGGCCCTCTTGACCTCATTACTCCTCTTCTTCCACAATGTTTCCTCCTCTATTTGTTCAGTATAGGTCATCAAATGGGAAAATTCCATGTCTCTAATCAACATAGCAGATTGGGACTCCTCACTCACCAAGTCGGAAACACCCATCACAAATTTATTTGGTGAAATACCCATCACAAATTTATTCATCCTAGATCTTGAGTCGGCCACCAAGTGTCGAGCATATTTTGAAAGTTGGTTGAACTTGAGGGCATACTCCCTCACACTCATAGACCCTTGTCTCAAATTCATAAATTCCACCAATTTGGCTTCCCTAAGATCAGAGCGAAGAATCGATTAAGAAAAGTCGCCTTGAACTACTCCCAAAGCACCACATTGTTGATTCCCTTCTCCTCCTTCCATTGATTGTGCCATATTTGTGCCACTCCTTTGAGTTGGTAGGCCACTAACTCCGCCTTATCCTCCAACCTCACACCCATGATAGCCAAAATCTTGTAGACCTCATCAATGAACTCTTGAGGGTCCTCACTCACCTTTGACCCATTGAATTCCGGGGGATTCATCCTCATGAAATCTCTCACCTGAGATGCCAGTGTAGGAGCATGAGGGGCTTGGGCCCCTTGGTTGCCTTGATTAGCCACAACTTGCAAGCTAAGTAAGAGTATCCCGAAGCTCTCCATTAGTCGGTTGCTCCTCGGGTGTGCAGGCTCTTCTTCCTCTTGTGTTAGGCATGGTCTAGCATAGCAAAGAACAATCATTAAGGGGGAAAAACTTACTTTAACTTCTATAGCACGACATAGAGTAAGAAGAAGGGAAACATTTCCTAAATGCCTCATAGCCTCTTGCTCATAGTTGTGGTGCACAACACAACCATGAACAAGACTCTAATTGACGGTGTGTGTTGGATGCCGAGGATCATTAATAGCCTAGTGCTCTGATACCGAGTTTGTCACGACCCAAGCCTAGGGCCTAGACATGACATGGTGTATGGGGAACCCAAAGGGACTCTAAGCAAGCCTCTTAACATATCATTACACATCCTTGGTCGCAAAAGCAATAAAATACAACAAGCGATAATAAATAGGGGCAACGGGGCTAAGGGAAAACTTCCATATCATAAATATCAAGAGTCAAGAGAGAGTTAAAGCTCATAACATAATACAAAACATGTGCAACAACACCTCTAAAACTTAGATACTTAGCGAGGGCCAAGACAAGCTATCGGGATCACCCTCATAGTCACAATATACATAAAAGAAAATAGTTTTTGAACATAGTATGAGATCTTAAACATCGTCCCCGAAATGGAGGACTTACCAAAGAGCTTGAGAGAAGTCGTACTAGCCACGTGGAGGAGGATGATCAAGCGGGCCTCTGATTCCTACATAGTTACATCATGTAGGCATAGAATATGCATTAGTACGTTTAAATGTACTAAGTATGTAGGATGCAATGCAACAAGTGATAAACACCATAAGCAAAATGCATAACATAGGCAATGGGTAAGCATATAGCAATATGGCATGTATGAATGATGCTTGAAGTAAAACCATGTTTATATAAAACATAATACATGTGTAAGGAGAGACCATTATTAGTGCATATCCAAGGCTTGTCAACCCCTTGAAGAGGCGAATGAGGTACAAACCCCTTAATAGGTTAATGAGGTACAAACCCCCAACATGGTTGATGAGGTACAAACCCCCCTCCCCCAACATAGTTGATGGAGTACAAACCCCCCAACGTGGTTATCAAGGTACAAATCCCTCGACATGGTTGCACGGTCCTATCACCTCTTGAGCGAGGCGAACAAGGTACAAACCCCTCAATAAGGTTAATTGGGCCTACAATCCCCCAAGTGAGGCTTGGGCAATTCCCAACACTATAGAGATAATATCATATACATGCATTCCTTTCATCATCATATAGTCATTCAACTCATAAGACATGCATTGGACCTTTAATTCCTCATGAAATCATAATTCGAACATTTTATCAAAAACTTGGTGGGTATGTAGTGCTAGTGTAAAATCATGCAATTTAAGAGTGGATTCATGCTAGAAAATTCAATGTAAAACTATCAATAGTTACTTGGTAACACTCTCAAGCAATATATATCAAATCCCTTCATCAAATCTCACAATAGATCTTAGATTCATAGCTCAAAACATGCTAAAACAACCACAATTTCATGAAACCCC
>JAABOM020071782.1:0-36377 GCA_011800125.2 Solanum clarkiae | reverse complement strand
TTTGATAGTTCTATCTTCATTAACTTTTTATTGTTAATTTAGCTCCGCATTATGGTTCTTAATCATAGTACTCTATGCTTCTTTCTCCAAGGCTACCTTTTTCGATGTGATATGCTTTCCAATAAAACGACAAGCATCTTCTGTTCCCACTTCGACAATTTGATGCCACCCTATTTGGATTTCTGGCTTGTTCGAAATCGGTGCCTCGAAAATTTGGATATTTTTTCTAGAACTGGATCAAGATCAAATTTATCCAAAAACTCACAGGAAAGTGTTGTCAAGTTCAATGTAATGAGTGAATGGATAATGGTACATTGTATAAAGATTGGTGTATTGAAAATTGTGAAAGTTTCAATTATGAATGAATTCATTTCATTCATAAAAATTCGTGCAACCTTTCGTCTACTATACATGAGTCATTATACCATCCTATTGGTTATAAATATCTGAATACTTCTCAGATATTGGCAGAACTTTATAACTTTACAACTTAAGAACTTGAGAACTTGAGAGAACTTTTGGTAGAAAAGTTTAAGACAAGTTTCAAGAACGAAAAGTGTTGTTTTGAAAAATGCAAGTGCGATTACAAGTCATTGAGTGGTTCGCTGGACAACAAATTTGAGGTATCACTATTTGTTTATCGTGAGTCATTTTATCTTGGAAGGATATATTCCATAACCTCAGGTACCTGAGGGGAATATTTTCCTTAAGGAAACTCTATGAATTCAGAGGACGGTTCGCTGGACAACAAATTTGAGGTGCCGTTATTTGTTTGTCGTGAGCCATTTTATCCTGGGAGGATTTATTCCATAACCTCGGGTACTTGAGGAAAATAATTTCCTTAAGGAAACTTTGTGGATTCTGAGGAATTGACTCTTTGTTCCTTTCATCTAGTCTAATATTCTTGAAATTGAGTTAACTTCATATTAAATATTACATTAATTATATGAAATTTGTATGAAGTTATTCCATTGGAAAAATTAACAATTCTACTGCACAATTATCTTTATTACTTATAGTAACAACATCCTTAAGGAAATTAATTCTTATTGGTGTAGTTATAAATGGTTTTTGGAGATTAAAACCTTTGTGGGTTTATGATCTGTTTGAACTTGATATTGACTTAGAGAACTTAAAAAGTTCGTCAGAACATCGAAGTTCATTCGATTAACGATTGAGAGTTCTAAACTTCTCCATCAAACTAGAAATAAAGTGAAAATAAGATCAAGTCTTTATTTGAAGTGAATAAGTATACTTGTCTTTTTCTAAAAACAAGATGAAAAATGAAACTGAAGTCATGAATGATACGACATTGAAAGTTGCAGCAATGAATATTGCCTCGTCGAGTCGTACAGGTGTTGCACCTGCTATAACATCGACGGAAAAACCTGAAAAAATCACAGGTAGGGATTTTAAGAGGTGGTAGCAAAAGATGCTCTTTTATTTAACTACTTTGAATCTTCAACAATTCATCAAAGAAAGTGTTCCTGTGTTAGCGGAGTCAACTCCGAAAGATGAATGCTTTATGGTTATTGAAGCTTGGAAGCATTCTGATTTCTTATGCAAGAACTATATTCTGAATGGGCTTCATGATGAATTGTACAATGTGTACAGTAATATGGAAACCTCCAAAGACCTCTCAAATGCTTTAGAAAAGAAGTATAAGATAGAGGATACCGGATTGAAGAAATTCATCTTGGAAAAATTTCTAGACTACAAGATGGTTGATAACAAATTTGTGATTACTCAAATTGAGGAATTACAAGTGATTATCAATGATCTCCTCATGAAGGCCTAGTGATTAATCAAGCCTCCCAAGTCGCTACTATGATTGAGAAGTTACCTCTTTTGTGAAGGACTTCAAAAATTATTTAAAGCATAAGTGGAAGGAGACGGAGAACAAGAGAGAAAAGAAGAAGGAGGTTATGTATGCCCAACCTAGGATTAGATTGGGATGCCTTAATCCTGCCCTCTCTCGCGAGATGGAAGAAAAGTTGAAAAACCTAGAGGCATGGAGTAATGAAGGTAATGTGAACAGTATGTGGGACACGACTACTGGTTACATAAGAAAGGTAGCTACCAAGATACTAGGGGTTTCGAGAGGGACCTTTGGTGGACGTCAGGGCGATTGGTGGTGGAATGATGAAGTGCAGGGCAAAGTGAAAGATAAGAAGGTCACTTACACTGAGTGGTTAGAGTGAAGGGATGAAGATGAAAAGCAAAAGCTTAAGGTAGTCTATAAGACGATCAATTCAGAAGCAAAGATGGCGGTGACGAATGCTAAGTCAGCAGTGTTGGAGTGCCTTTATGAGGAGCTAAGTGATAAAGATGGGGATAAGAGATTGTCTAGGCTCGCTAAAGTAAGAAAAAGGAAAGATCGTGACTTGGACCAAGTGAAGTGCATCAAGGATGAGAAGGGTGAGGTGTTGGTGGATAACATTTCCATTAGATTAAGGTGGCAAGTTTACTTTCATAAACTCTTCAATGAAACAGGAGATAGAGATATTGAGCTGGGTAAGTTGGCACACTCCAAAATCCATAGTGATTTTGGTTATTGCAGGCGGTTTAGAGTTGAGGATGTAAGATGGGCTATTAGTAGAATGAAGAGGGAGAGGGCGATCGGGCCCGATGAGATTTCAGTAGACTTTTGGAAGAACATGGTCAAGGATGGCATAGAGTGGTTGACTAGACTGTTCAATGCTATTATGAAGACTGTCAAGATTCCTGATGATTGGAAGAGGGTACAATGGTTCCATTGTACAAAAATAAGGGAGATATTCAAAACTGTAACAATTATAGCGGTATCAAGTTGTTAAGCCACACTATGAAGGTCTGGGAGAGAGTAGTGGAGATTAGGGTGCGAAGAATAGTATCTATATCGGAGAATCAGATTGGATTCATGCCGGGGTGGTCGACTACTAAAGTAATTCATCTTGTTCGGAGGTTAGTAGAGAAATATAGGGAAAGAAAGAAGGAACTTCATATGGTGTTCATTAATCTTGAGAAGGCATATGACAAAGTCCTAAGAGATATCTTATGGAGGTGTCTAGAGGTGAAAGGTGTCCCAATGACATATATCAGCGCGATTAAGGACATGTACAATGGAGGCAAAACTCAGGTAATAATGGTGGGAGGAGACTCAAAGTATTTTCCTATTGAGATGGGACTCCATCAAGGATCTGTGTTGACCCCTTTCTTGTTTGCCTTGGTGATAGATAAGCTGACACAATCTATCCAGGAGGAGGTACCATGGTGTATGTTATTTGCAGATGACATAGTACTGATTGATGAGACTCGGACTAAAGTTAATGATAGGTTGGAGGCCTAGAGACACGTCTTGGAGTCCAAAGGATTCAAATTAAGCAGGACCAAAACTGAATACTTGGAATGCAAATTTAATGTTGAGAGGGATAAACAAACGTTGATGTGAGGCTTTCCACTCAACCTATCCCAAAATGGAACACTTTAAGTATCTGGGGTCCATCATCCAGAATATTGGCGATATTGATGATGATGTCACACATCGTATTGGGGAAACATAGGCTAAATGGAGGCTTGCATCTGGAGTATTGTGTGATAAGAAGATATCACCTAAACTCAAAGGTAAGTTTTACAGATTGGTGGTTAGACCATCTTTGTTGTATGGGGTGGAGTGTTGGCCAATCAAAAATGCACATGTCCAGAAGATGCATGTCGCAGAGAAGAGGATGTTGAGATGGATGTATGGTCACACCAGGAGTGACAAGATTAGGAATGAGACCATTCGGGAGAAACTAGAGGTGGCTCCAGTGGCTGATAAGATGAGGGAAGTGAGACTGCGATGGTTTTGACATGTGCAGAGAAGGAGTACCAATGCTCCTGTTAGGAGTTGCAAGAGGTTAGTTTTAGGAGCTACACAAAGGGGTAGAGGTAGACCGAAGAAGTACTGGGGGGAGGTGATCAGACATGATATGACAGAACTTGATCTCACTGAGGACATGACCCTTGATAGAAAGAAGTGGAGGTCGCGAATTAGAGTGGTAGGCTAATTGGTTGGTAGGGTTAGGTGGTTATCTAGTCATGGAGTATAGTAGGGTAGAGGAGTAGTAGTGTTTTATAACATGTGTTGTCATTATTTGTTGTTTATGTGTTAATTGTATCATATTTACGTATGTCATGTGCTTTTGATTATTAGTCATTTTTTTTGCGGTTCCGTTTCTTTTACTTTTTTTCATATCTAATTTATTCTGCTTATGGGTTTTTGAGACGAGGGTTCCAGGAAACAATCTCTCTACTTCTATGAGGTAGTGGTAAGGTCTGCGTACATTTTACCCTCCCCAGACCCTACTTGAGGGATTCTACTGGGTATGTTGTTGTTATTGTATAAGCGGAAGGATATGTCCCTAGAAGATCTCATTATAAGATTGAGAATTGAAGAGGGCATCAAAGCTGCTGAGAAAAGATCTCATGGAAATTTAGCAATATTGGGAGCCAATATTGTTGAAGATGGAAGGTCTAAGAAGAGAAATACCAATTCTGCACAACAAAGCAGTCAACCTAAGAAGAAATTCAAAAGGTACTTGCTTTAATTGTGGAAAAAATGGTCACAAGGCTGCAGATTGTAAGGCTCCAAAGAAAGCAAATAAGAAAGATCTAGAAAATGTGCTGAATTCGAGGACGATTTATGTGGCATGCTTTCTGAATGCAATCTTGTTGGCAGCTTAAGAGAGTGGTGGGTAGATTCTGGTGCCACCATCCATGTATGCGCCAATAAAGTACTTTTTGCATCATATGAACCTACTCAAGGTGATGACAAAATATACATGGAAAACTCGGGAACTGCAAAGATTGAAAGAATGGCAAAGTTCTCTTGAAGATGACATCTAGCAAGGTGGTGACTCTCAAGAATGTGCTTCATGTTCCTGAATTTAAGAAATAACTTTGTTTCTACTTCACTTCATACTAAAAATGGATTCAAATGTTATTTGTTTCTGATAAAATTGTAATTAGTAAACATGAAGTGTACGTAGGAATGGCTACTTTTGTGAGGGCCTATTTAAGCTTAATGTAATGGTTATTACTGATAATAAATTTTTTAGTTCTACTTACTTGCTTGAGTCAAATGATTTATGGCATGAACGTTTAGGACATGTCAATTATAAGACCTTGCGAAAACTGATTAGCTTAGAAGTCCTGCCTAATTTAGAGTGCAATAAAACAAAATGTCAAATATGTGTGGAAGCTAAGTTTATAGCATTCGTATAAGTCTGTTGAAAGTAATTCCAAAATCCTTTGGACTTGATATACACGGACTTTTGTGATATGAAGTCAACATCAACGCATGGTGGAAAAAAGTATTTCATAACTTTTATTGATGATTGCACTAGATATTATTATATTTATTTGCTATCAAGTAAGGATAAAGCTATTGAAGCATTTAGGCAATACAAAATTGAAGTTGAAAATCAGTTGGATAAAAAGATAAAAATGATAAGAAGTGATAGGGGTGGACAATATGAATCTCCATTTGCAGAAATATGTTTGGAAAATGGAATTATCCATCAAACGATTGCCCCTTATTCACCCTAATCTAATGGGATTACAGAAAGGAAAAACCGTACTCTGCAGGAAATGATGAATGCCTTACTTATAAGTTCAGGTTTACCATAAAACTTGTGGGGGGAAGATATCCTTACAACAGATATCATACTCAATAGAGTGCCTCATTGAAAGATGCAATCAATTCCATATGAAAAATGGAAAGGAAAGAAACCCAACTTGAAATATTTTAAAAGTGTGGGGGTGTCTAGCAAAACTCCAAGTTCCTATGCCATAAAAGTTGAAAATAGGATTAAAGACTGTGGACTGTGTGTTATTGGATATACTAGAAATAGTAAAGCATGTCGATTTTTGGTTCATAAATCTGAACATCCAGACATTCATGAAAATATGGTAATTGAATCAGATAATGTTGAATTCTTTGAACACATTTATCCGTATATCTCCATACAACCTCAAGTTGAACCAAAGAGAAATATACAAAATGGAGAAAAACCAAAGTGTAGTAAGCATCAAAGGATTGCTACTTCCTTCAGATTAGATTTTGTTACATTTCTCATTGATAATGAGCCTCAAACCTTCCAAGAAGAAATGTCTTATATGGATTCACCTTTTCGGAAAGAAGTTGTCAATAGTGTGATTGAATCAATCTTGAATAACCATACTTGGAAGTTGGTTGATCTTCCTATGGGAAATAATCCTTTAGTATCAAAATGGATCTTTAAAAGGAAAATGAAGGCCTTGACAAGTACAAGGCAAGACTTGTAGTCAAAAGCGTCAAACAAAAGGAAGGCCTTGATTACTTTGATACATACTCGGCAGTGGAAAGGATTACATCTATTCGGATGTGGGAAGCACTAGCAGCAGTATATGATCTTGAAATCCATCAAATGGATGTAAAAACCGCTTACTTAAATGGAGAGTTGGAGGAAGAAATTTACATGGAACAACCTGAGGGTTTTGTAGTTCGCAGTAAGGAAAGAAAAGTGTGCAAACTTGCAAAGCCACTCTATATACTGAAATAAGCACCAAAACAGTGGCATGCAAAGTTTGACCAAACCATGTTGGCAAACAGATTTAAGATTAATAAGTGTGATAAATGTGTTTACATTAAAGTCACTCCAAATCATAAGATCATTATTTGTTTGTATGTTGATGATATGTTGATCATCAGTAGAGACTTGGCTAACATAAATGTTACTAAGAAAATATTTTGTAGTAAATTTAAAATTAAAGACCTTGGAGTAGTTGATGTTATATTAGGAATCAAAATTCTTAAAACTCCACAAGGTTTGGGCTTTGTCGCAGTCTCACTATATTAAAAAGGTACTTGGCAAGTTCAAGTATTTGGATTTAAAGATTGCAAAGACTCCAATGGATGTGAGCTTCACACTTAGAAAGAATAATGGTGAAAGTAACTCACAATTGGACTATGCGAGAGTATTGGGAAGCTTGATGTATATCATGAACTGTACACGACAAGATATAGCACGTGCTATTACTAAGCTGAGTAGGTACACAAACAATCCTAATCAAACTCACCGGATGGCAATGAAGAGAGTTTTAGGGTATTTAAAACATACTCAGCACTATGCTTTGCATTATGACAAATATCCAGCGGTAATTGAAGGATATAGTGATGCAAATTGGATAACTGGATCAGATGAAGTAAAATCCACAATTGGATACATATTTACTTTAGGTGGTAGAGTAGTTTCTCGAAAATCATCCAAATAAACATGTATTGCTCATTCCACTATGAAATCTGAATTTATTGCTTTAGATAAAGCTGGTGAAGAAGATGAATGGCTCCGGAACTTCTTAGAAGATATCCCTTTTTGGCCTAAACCATTAGCACCTGTATGAATACACTGTGATAGTCAGGCTGCAATAGGTAAGGCAGGGAGTATAATATACAATGGTAAATCATGTTACATAAGACAGAGACATAATACCATCAGAGAACTACTTTCTAGTGGAATTATCACAATTGACTATGTAAGGTCAAAAGATAATGTCTCAGATCCACTTACAAAAGGCCTAACTAGAGAGGGAGTTGAAAGGTCATCTAAGAGGATGGGTTTAAGGCCTAGGACAAGTTAAGCATGATGGTAACTCTACCTAGTAGACTAGAGATCCAAGAGCTAGGTTCAAGGAGATAAAACAAAGTTGTGTTTGATGGTCCAACATTATCAAATAATCTAACCCATTCTCATGATGAAGACAATGTTCAGTGATCAGGATAAAGTTTATACTAGAACTTTTTAATGATTTCTAAGGTTGAACAGGTATGACTAAATAGCTTCTCTATGGGAGTAAACATTTAGAAATCACCTATATGGGAGTGAAATGGAAGCCGTTTCAAGGAGAATGTTAGTAAAGGTTGATTCTCTAAGATCTCATGAAACCGAGATGTCTTCATGGCTGAAATGAACAAAATTGTGAGAACCATAGATGGTGAAAGGCTGGTTGTGTGACTTATATTGTCTAGGTGTATATTCAAGTTTGACAATTCAAAGATATCACATCTATCAATTGATCGAGTGCATTCGATATAAGTTCACTACGGAAAGTTCAAAGGGAAACCCACTTATCCCGATGCAACTAGTCTTTGTTTGTAATCAGACACGAGTCCATGTATAACTATCTTTCACGTTATAACCATTCCCATTCATGTGGGGGATTGTTAGGTTCAATGTAATGGGTGAATAGATAATGGTACATTGCATAAAGATTGGTATATTGAAAATTGTGAAAGTTGCAATTATGAATGAATTCATTTCATTCATGAACATTCATGCCACCTTTCGTATTTCGGTGCAACCTTTCCTCTACTATACATGAATTATTATACCATCCTATTGGCTATAAATATCTGAATCCTTCTCAGATATTGGTAGAATTAAGAGAACTTTTGGTAGAAAAGTTTAAGACAAGTTTCAAGAACGAAAAATGTTGTTTCGAAAAATTCAAGTGTGATTACAAGCCATTGAGTGATTTGCTGGATAACAAATTTGAGGTACCGTTATTTGTTTGTCGTGAGTCATTTTATCATGGGAGGATATATTCCATAACCTTGGGTACTTGAGGGGAATAATTTCCTTAAGGAAACTCTGTGAATTCAGAGGACTTGACTTTTTGCTCCTTTTATCTAGTTTAATATTCTTGAAATTGATTTAACTTCATATTGAATATTATATTAATTATATGAAATTTGTATGAAGTTATTTCACTGGAAAAATTAACAATTCTATTACACAACTATCTTTATTACTTATAGTAACAACAAGTGTAACCTGATTGAAATATGCTTATGAGATAAGAATCCAATTTACCGATAAAACCACCAAATTATCAAAAGGCAACTACAAAATATCATAAAAAGGAGGAAGAAGAAGCAACATGCAACAGGTAGAACAATTAAGAAAAATTAGAACATGGCAGAATCTCTAAACTTCAGTCTCAAAGCAGAAAAGCCCAATAAATTTTCCCTTTCAGAAAGCTTTGTGAGATTGGATAACAGAGAATTTAGCAAGGAGAGAGATAGAGAAGTTACCGAAGATTTTCACCGGCGAAACATCCATCGGAGAGACTGGCAAAGTTCAGTACACTGGCAAGTTCTTAAGGCTTTGTGATGGAAGAAATTGAGCAACTTTAGGAGCTAGGTGCCACGGACTTAGACCTTCGCTAGGACTTCCGAGCGGCACTAGTCGATTTGCTCATGATTCTTTCACTATCTTGCAAATACTAGTAAGCCTTTCAACTCTTGATCGCTAAGGGAATGCTAGATTAAGAATACAAGAGATCTTTTAGAAAGAAGACTTCTTTAACACTTGGAAGATTGCTTACACTTTCTTGGATGGTCTGTACAAATGAGTGGCCCTCCTATTTATACTACTATCTAAGGGCGAAAGTGTAAATAATAATTACTTAGAAGTCCCCCACTTATTTATACTTTAATCCACTCTCTAGAATCTTTCATACTATTCTAGAGAGAACTAAAGACTACAAGATATTTCTATAAAATTCTAGAATCTTCTAGGATCCTCCTTCAAACTCCGCACATGTCTAGAATCTTCCACACATATTTAGAGAGTTCTAACATCTCTAGAGTCTTCTACACATCTCTAGAGAGTTCCACACATCTCTAGAGTCTTCCACATATCTCTACTGAGTTCCACACTTCTCTAGAGAATTCCACACTTCTCTAGAGTCTTCCAAGGAACTTCAAGAGCTATTCACAATCTTCTAGAAACCTCTCAAAGACTCTAGTTTCTTCTCCTTGACTCTAGATTCTTCATTATTTTTAAGAACAAGTGGCGGGCCATCACACTCTCCTCCACCTGATGTTGCGATGTCCTTGGCGCAATGCTGCTGTTAGAACTCCCTATCTCCACCTTCAAACTGCCGCAAGTCTTCATGCCATCCCCTTGTGGTCTTCTCTGGAGTTCTCTCCCTTTTCATTCCTAAGGAGTACTGCTGTAGTTGGTTGTCCTTTCTCCCTCTTGGCTTCCTTCGACGGCTTCTCCTCTGATGACCTTTCCTCTTAGCGGGTGTGGAACATGACAACGGCTTTTTACCCTGGAACCCCTTCACAAGCTGCAAGGCCAATAGCTGAACTTGTCCCTCTGACTTGGGCATCTGCACTAATGGCACAATGCAGGAACCTCACTACTCCAAGACCACGAGTTGTTAGAGGTAGGGTTCGATCACCACATGGGTACTTTTGAAAAAATTCCTCAAGGATAATGTCAAAGAGATCTACCAGAGCGACATGGAAGTTGGTCTTACCACGCCACTCACCCAACACTATGTCAACTCCTTGAGCAACTCCACACACAGGAGTCATTGGTGTATTGACCGTCCTAAGTTGCGTATTACTTGGGTTATATTTCATCCCCAACTTGGGCTGTGTTAGAATCTTCCACCAATTCGTGCGCCTCTTTTTGTGCCTTCTGCTCCTTCCATTCCCGCAATATAGCACCAAGGCTCTTTAGTTCGAGGCACTTCTTGTAACTATGTGACGCCCCACATATGTAGCACTTAAGCTCTTTCTCGGGATGTGCCTTGTCCTGTCTGCTGCTTTGTCGCCCGGCCCTCCTGTTATCAGGCCTACCGGTGTTATGATACTTGGGATGTGGCTGCCAACTCTTGCCTTTGCTACCATTTCCCCCATCTTAGTCATGACTACCATCCATGTCTTCTCCCTGATCCTTACCTCTGTCTTGCTTGAAGTCCATCAGGGCTTCTGCCTGGGTGATAACCTCGTGAAAGGTGGAAACTTGTCATCGCTCTAGTTCCGTCCTAGCCCAACTCTGCAATCTATCCATGAAGTTGAACAACATATCTTCTTTCGTGAGGTTGGAGATTTGAACCGTAAGAGTTGTGAACTCCTTTATGTATACCTTCATTCTGCCTGTCTACTTCAATTCCCTAATCCTCCTTTTGGCTTCATACATCACGTTGTTGGGCTAGAAGGTCTTCTTAAACTCCGGCTTGAATTGTTCCCAAGTGCTGATCGTGTAAAGTCCCTTTCCTATCTCGGTATCCTTCTATTTCCACCATAGCATTGCCATCTCGATTAAGTACATCACAACCATGTTGGTCTTTGTATCATCGTTACTTACCTTGTTTAACTTGAAGTAGTTCTCCAAGTGCCACAAGAAGTTTTCCACCTCTTGGGCGTCACGGACACCTTTAAAGATGGGTGGCTTGCGATCCTTGATCCTGGCCTCCCATTCTATAGCCGGGGTGGCATGTCTCCCTAGCTGGATGGGTTCCTCGAGCTCTTTTACCTTGGTTCTCATGGCTTCTAACATGCCCATGAACTTTCCCTCTAAGGCCTCGATCCTACTCTCTAAGGAAGCATGAGCTTCTTCCTCCTCTGCTCGCTGGTCGTCAAGGTCCTTACGAATGTTATCATTTTTCTCAAGGGCGAATTCCTCCAAGGTCTTAAATTTGCCATCGATCTGATTCAAGCGATGGCTCAGCAACTCTACGACCTGGCGGGCAGTCTCTACTCTAGCGATCCATTCTATCCCGGGATTAATATCTGTTGGCAACTCCTCTTATTCATCGTCACTTACTTCGGCGGTTGGAAGGGAGACAACATCGCTTGGGGCAGAATCAGTTGGCACTTTTTCCACCTTCTTAGCGTTCTTCTTACCCTTGCGCTTTTTGGTAATGTCCGTCATGACTTCGGCAGTGCTAGCAACATAAACCTCTCCGTCACTTGCCATTACTTCCCTTAGTAGCCTGCTCTGATACCACTCTGTCATAGACTTAGACCTTCGCTAAGACTTCTGCGTGGCACTAGTCGACTTGCTCACGATTCTTGCACGACCTTGCAAATACTAGTAAGCCTTTCAACTCTTGATCGCTAAGAGAACTCTAGATTAAGAAGACAAGAGAGCTTTTAGAAAGAAGACTTCTTTAACACTTGGAAGATTGCTTACACTTTCTTGGGTGGTCTGTACAAATTAGTGACTCTCCTATTTATACTACTACCTAGGGGCCAAAGTGTAATTAATAATTACTTACAAGTCCCCCACTTATTTACACTTTAGTCCCCTCTCTAGAATCTTCCATACTATTCTAGAGAGCATTAAAGACTACAAGATATTTTTGTACAATTCTAGAATCTTCTAGAATCCTCCTTCAAACTCCACACATGTCTAGAATCTTCCACACATCTCTAGAGTCTTGCACATATCTCTAGAGAGTTCCACACATCTCTAGAGTTTTTCACACATCTCTAGAGTTTTTCCACACATCTCTACTGAGTTCCACACTACTCTAGAGAATTCCACACCTCTCTAGAGTCTCCCAAGGAACTTCAAGAGCTATCCACAATGTTCTAGAGTCTTCTAGAAATCTTTTCAAGACTCTAGTTTGTTCTCCTTGACTCTAGATTCTTCCTCATTTTTAAGAACAAGTGGCGGGCCATCATATATGGCTATCTGGGGATGAAATAAGACATGGGTTAAGGGGAAAGTATGTTAACATGACGATTGGTTGGAAAAGACGGTGCATACACGTGTTAACACGCTTAAGCATGCTTTTTTGGGTACAATCTGACTGATTTGTCCCTAAATAATATTCATAATTACAATAGTGCCCCTGTTCGTCCTCCTCTTGTTCTTATAAATAAGAGTAAAGTGGGAACAAAAAAGTTGAAAGTTGAAATACCAAAATACCCATATAAAGTTTTCTTATTACAATAATACCATTATATATTTTATACATATATAATTTATTATTATTATTATTATTATTATTATTATTATTATTATTATTGTTATTGTTATTATTGAATAGTCATTTAAGCTGCATTTTTAATTTCGTCATTAAATGTTTATTTCAGTTATTATAATTGTTGGTTAACTAATGAAATAATAATAAACTGAAAAAGTTTTGGTTTTGTTCCGTTACCAAGTTAACTAGATAGTGAATCATCTCATTTATAATATATGATAATAGTGACAAGTTGAAGATTTCTATAAAGGTATGTTCATTTTATTTGGTTTATTTTCATGAATGATCATAAAAATATATATTCTATTTTGTGTATGTTTTCAAGCACTATCATATAATGTAATTGTTTAGGTCATACTGGATCTCTATAGTACTTATTAATAGTTCAAATCAAATTGATGGAGTGTATTGCACTACTTTATGTACTTTATGTTTGTAAATATTTTTTTGCAACATGTATAAAATTTTTGACGCTATGTACTGCAAGTATATCTAAAAATTGGTTTGTGCCAATTCACTTCTATAGAAGAGTATTTTTTTTATTGTACTACTTTATCTTTGTTTCAAAAATTATTTTCAAAATCCTTGCTTTTGTATAAGATTTCATAGTTCCGGATGAATCCACATGTTTTTACCTAATAATATCGAAATGTAACTCATTCTACACTTGATTTTGTAGATTCTGACACTATATAATTATTTGTCATTCAACAAGTAATTAGTTTGAATAGTCAAATTGTTCAACAATATTAGCTTGTACTATTGCACTTTGAATATTTTTACTATTTATTTTTATCGGTATACTATTTTCTTAGGATACACATGCAAAGCACGTATTCACGAACTAGTTAAGTAAATAAACATGGTTCTATATAATATCCTAAGTTTTCAATGAGATGAACACACACAAAAGTCGAGCGTTAGAGTATCACACATAGATATATCAAGAAAACTCATGTCTTGACGCATAAAAAAATTAATTACTCCACACGTGTGGGATTTGTTAAAGATGTAATAAAGTGAATAATAGTGTTCTCTAGGTATGATATATGTACTTGTATTATATATGTATTGGGTATGTTGTTGTTGTTGATGAAGTGTTAAATTTAGTTTTAAAGGCACAAAAATATAGCATTATGGGATTACTTAATTTATTCACATTTTATTATGACGATTAATATTTTTTTCCTATATAGGTTGATATGGTGATCAAAGTATTTTCTTGTATTATATATGTACTCGGTACGTTGTTGATGATGATGAAGGATTACATTTAGTTTTAAAGACACAAAATTATAGCATTATGGGATTACTTAATTTATTCACATTTTACTATGATGATTAATAATTTTTTCTTATATAGGCTAATATATATGATCAAAGTATATTTATTCACACAGAGTTAATAGAGGAACACTTAAGCTTTAAAGCGAAACATGTTGAGTGCTTCGGCTTGCTCCTACACATTTCTCAGCTTACATTTATGTATAATGAGTCTAAATAATCATTTTAATAAGGATGATTTTTTTAAAACATTTTATATTTGTCACGTCATTTAATTAAATAGATATAAAAAATTATATTTCAGCTAAAATGACCTCATAAAGCTTACTAGGCAAAGTCGTGTGGCTTTTGAAAAACAAAATTAAGTTGAATGACTGTAATGATCATTATTCATAAGTTGAGTGACCGTCAATTAAGTCTAAGTTTGAATTCATGTAATCTTGTTACTAAGAAGGTTCATATCTTCTATTATTTCACCACTTCATTTTCTTCTTCTTATTTTCTCTATCGTTTTTCATTGTAATTTTGTAGGAGATTCAAGATTTGCAAAAGATTGATTTGAGCATGAAGTGCAAGAGAAGTGGTGATGAAGAAGAGGTTAGCTTTTCGTACAAATGACATCTTTTCTTTTCTTACTACTATGTAACCTATCAATTTCTTCTCTCTCTTTTTTTTTTTTTGTGTGTGTGTGTGTGTTAGCATTCAATCGATAAGATAATAGTTCACGGATTGTTTTCTTGGAAGGATAAAGAGAAACAGTTTAGGAGTAAATGTTATTTCACATCTAATTAAGGTATTAGGTAATTCCAAGATAAATTTTATACCAAAATGGTGGTACTAGCTATCACATATAGAAGGTGAGATCCAAGAATTGAACTTTATAGCTCGAAGTTCAAGATTCAAGCATAACTCATTTGATTTACTAGGATTTGAAATAATTATTTGTCCTGGTTTAGTGAAATTTATAACACATATGTACAAAGTCAACGTACATATGAGTTTGATCTTGAATTTTGAATTCTTTACCCTAGTCTATTTGAATTTATTTTGTAAGTAGGGTTTGAGCGAAAGTTATTGGGGTTCGATCTGAATCTCATGAAGAACACATCTATCCCTCTCTAAAAAGAGTGGATGGTCAAGAAAAGTACACTTCTAGAAATGATAAGAATTATGTTTATTGATTACCATTTTAAGTATCTCTGAGTGTCGCCTAAAATTATAATCATAATCCAACCTAAGATTTAGGCTTAACAACTTCTCTATTTTTGCTTCTAATTTTTTTCTAAACCTTTAGTGGAGTAATTCTACATCTTCAACTCTATCCTAGTGCATAAGGAAAAAATTGTTATTTGCCTCATTATTTTACTGTTCAATTATTTTTAGGTCAGTACTGTTCATTTTAATATAGGTGTTATTATTTTTTAATTATGAAAGAAACCAGAGAAAATAACTTGTATATCATTCAAATGGTAAACATGTATAAATATAATTAAATGAGAAGCTAATTCTTAAGGGAATAAAATAAAGAGGAAAACTTAAAAGATTTATTACCACCAATATTTTTGTATCATATTTAAAAATAAATTTATGTACAAACTAAAACATGATGTCACTCAACCCGGCTACTCAAAGGAAGTAGGGGCGGCCTTCATCAGCATATTACCCAAATTTAGAGGTCGAGGTCAAATCCCACAGGGAACAATGTATCGATGAATGAGTAGAGCAAGGACCTGTGGCTACTAGATTTTGACTGGATAAGCGAGTACCAAGAAAGAATTATAACTAAATTGGGAGGAAACTGAACTACTCCTAAGAAACAATTTGGTAAAGATTGATCAAGAAAGGGTGCAAGGATAGGTGATAGTGTAACACCCTTGAAAGTTACAAAAATGCCCCTAGAAGGTAATCGTGCGTATAATGCATCCTCCAAAGCTCGGATGGAGAATCCAAGATCGGATTTGTGATCATCACAAAAAACTAGGTGGGGAAGTGGTCTCGACCTGATTTTAGAGCAACCGGGTCAAAAAATAATTTTTCGTAATAAAATACGAACCAGTGAGGATACGGGATGGCTCAGCGACGCGGACCCATCTGTGGAACAACACTTAGTTTTGTTTGAAACATTTTGTATGAGATTTCGGAGGATTTTTGATGAAAATATAGAAAAATACGCAGTCCGCATCGCGGACCCCGTGCCGAAAAATTGATGTTTTTTGAACTTCGTGAGGTGAATCCTAGACCTTTCCAAACCCCTCCTAGACTTAATTTATGACCAAAATAGGTCATTCTAAGCATAAAAAGGGTTTAAGACCCATCCTTAAGCCGTTCAAAGTCTTTGAAACAGACCTAGGGCTAAAAGAGAAGAGATGAGAGCGAGCAGTTGAAGATTTCAAGTCGAATTCGTGCCAAATTGATTGTCTACCTTCATTCCAGATATGTATGGATAAAATAAAAGCATGGGATTGTTCTCCCATATGTGTCCCACAGATGGTCTTAGATGAGAATTGAAAATTTCTTGAGTCTATACACTTGTTTTCTCAAAGTGTTACCTTGAATTAATTCTTGATTTAAGTTTCTACAATATTAATGAGTTTCTTGTATATAATCATCTTGAAGTTGAGTAATTGTTTGGATATATGTTCATGTTTTGATTCACATGAACCCTAATTGAAGACTATGGTTGTTTTTATGCTTTATTTTGAAAACTAAGATTTGGTAGTTATATGAAGCATGTTAAATAAGATTTGGTAGTTATATGAAGCATGTTAAATACTAATGATTTCTTATAGCATATGTTCTTAAGTTTTCATGAATATGACTTTTAAGCATGAACAGTAATTTGAGAGAGTGTATAGAGATTATTTTGAAACATGAGTATTATCTTTATATTTGAAAACAATTGATATTCTAATGAGTTTAATGGGATTGAGTATTGAGCCTAAATGATTTTTAGAGAATATAATGATGGCAATATAAATATACTTTTCATAATAGTTTTATAGATAGAGGATGGAGAGAGATGACATGAGTTTAAAGAAGATAGATTTAATAGATAATGGTGCATTTTTAGTCTTGGGAGTGTTATTGAATACCGAGTTGGGTGAGGAGTGTCACCCCAGAACTGCGTGTGCCAGGGTAGGATAGTCGTGCAGCACGTTCTGGAAATTCTTGTCCCAACAGTTGGACAATTCTCATTGGAACCAAGTTAGAGTGAGATAGACAGACTACGTCCTTTACCGTGACAAGTTTAGGACGGGCGTGACAACGATGCCTATTTGTTGTGCCCCACCTCACTGAAAGATTGCACGACAAGACAGATTTAGGTTAAGAGAAACTCAAACAAGCAACATTTATAGAGTATAAGGTATCTAACAGAATCATTCTTTCTTTTCAAATGTATATTACAAAGAGCATGATTTACTTTAAACTTGCACGTTTTACTGAGTTGAGATGAGTTGAGTCTTTTGAGTTGAGTTGATTTATTTCCATACTATTCTACCTATTTCGGTTTTATTCAGCCATTTTACATACTAGTACAATCCACATACTGATGTCCCCCCTCTGGGATTGCATCGCTTCATGATGTAGATAGAAGAGATCGAGATCATCAGCAGACGCTTCGTTGAGGACCATTGGATGTTCAACAGATTGGTGAGCCTTCCTTACTTCGGAGGAATCCTATATTATTTTCATCTTGCTTTAGAGTTAGATATTGATTAGCTTTTTGTTGATTGAGGTAGCCATGGGTCTGCCATTGGCACCACCCAATAGTGATAGAGGCTTCATAGACTAGAATCAGATTGTTGATTGATAAACCTATGAGCTAGTTTCTTTTCTACTAGCCTTTATGATAGTATTATTTTGAGATTTGAGGGGATGAGCCCATTTACTTCTTTTTGTTCTTCCGCTAGTTTGTATTGTAGAATGTATGAAGGAATTAATATGATGAGGCCAAGTGGTTCGCTTGGGGACTAGCAATAGTCTCTAAGTGCCTGTTAGGTCTAGGGTACCCACCCAGGGCGTGACAAACTTGGTATCAGAGCACGAGTTCAAGAGTCCTAGAGAGTCTATTAAGCCGTGTATAATAGAGTCTTTATTATTGGTATGAAGAGCTCCACATTGATAATTTGAAGGCTATAGGACATTTAGGAATTGTTTCCCTTCTTTAAGATTCTAAATCGTGCGATAAAGTCAAAGTCTATAAGATTTCTTTTCTAAATCATGCTTTACATGTTGCATACCATGTCTTCTAAATACACTATGGATTTGAAGGATACCATCAGCACCGAGAAGCTCGAGCCTACTACTCAGCTGGTCGTGCATAATCGATGGGTAGAAGAGGACAAGGAGAGTGAGATGGTGGAAGCTTGGGGTGAGGAGGGAAGTAGAGTCCCCCGCCTACAGAGACCTTAGAAGTATGTGCCACCATTAGTGACTGCATCCATGTCTAATAGTAGATATAATCTAAGGCCGAGGAGGAATCAATCCTTCAATATTCGAAACATTTTATCCCAAGGAAGTGTGGTTCGAGGCCGTACAGGAAAGAAACCATGTAGAAGGTGTGGCAAACTTCATTTGGGTCGATGTCAATTGGGCACCAACGGCTATTTCAAGTGTGGAGAAGAGGGTCACTTTCAGAGGGATTGTCCGAAGTGGGCTAACCAAGCCCAACATGCTAGATCTACACAAACAGTTAGAGGAAATTAGAGAGATGCTACTCCTAGCATGAGCGAGGCTACAGACCAGTTATGTGCCATAATAGTTTCCAGCTTATAAAAACACTCCGCGAGGTTATGATTGGTATAAGCTGAATCTTTGCTTTCTTTTGATGTTATGTATGATAGAAGATTTTATGTTTCTAAGAATTTTGATGTTGCCAACTAAGAGTGAGATTTGAGGTCTTCTAAAACCTTAAATAGAGTTGTTACCCCCTAAGATAGAGAGATAAAGAGGGAGAGGAGGAGACTGGGTAAGGAGAGTAGTGATTGATTGAGGCTGGTAGTTAGAGATATGTGTCCATTAGGTAACTAGTGAAGGGATGAGTCGATGGCCATAAGCTTGATGAAACATTTTACAGTATCCTATGATTGTCATGATGAGATAAGGTAGAGAGAGAGAGATAGAGAGAGAGAGAGAGAGAAAGAGAGAGAGTTAGTGTCAGAATGTGTTAGAGCATACCCAAACTAGAAGGAAGTGTATGTTGATGTGTTGTAGTATTTATTTTATTGAGGGTGAAGTGTAGGTCTTGAATAAGGGGAAAGAGTGTCTTAAGGTGATAGACTAAACTTAGGCTTATGATTGCGAGTGAGAGTTCATAGGACTCATCAAGTTATGAGCTTAGTCAGATAAGGAGATATGATTGAATAGGTGAGCGGTACGGAATTGTTGGGTAGGGATGTGCTGATTGAATACCCACTAAGAGATTTTAGTGGGATTATGTTCCCTAATTATTTATCTAGTAGTTGTAAGTTAGCGTTAAAGAGGTGTGTGATAAATGCACATATTAGTACTAGACCCTAAGCTTGAATTTTGAGTAGTGTGAAAGAGGAGATAGTATCGTGAGAGTGGTAGTCTTAATTGGAGATGTTAATTTGTAAGGAAAGTGATGTTATTGGTAGGGTACAAGTGCCCCTTAGGTGAGATTAGTGAAGCAACGATTGCTCAATAGATAAGAAGAGACTTGAGACGTGTATCTATGATTGTGTTAAGATGTGTGAAGCTCTAAGTCATAGCTGCTACAAAATTCTAGACAATATCTTTGAGTTCAATGTGAAGTGAGTCCAGGTAGGCATTCTGTGTCATCCCGAGCAACTAAGTTGATTGGGGGTCTTTAAGGATAGATGATGAGGAGTCTTCCATTATAGCCTAGGTCTTATACAGATGGGCTTATGAGAGCATAAAAGTTGAGTGTTAGCAGGCAAGAGAAGAGGTTAGATTGTAAAAGTGTAGGAAGTGGTTTTGTATGCTATAAGAATAGTAAATATAGAGAGATCCCCATAGAGGCAGGGAAGGAGCTAAGAGTGATATTGTTGAAAGGAGTCTGAGTGGCTAGTTATGTGTGTGTGTGTGAATATAGCGTAACAGAAGAGTTTAAAACATTCTTGTGTATAGTGATTCCTAGACCATGTGGAGATATGTGCTTATAGCCTAGTATAGAGTATTGATTCCTAAATTGAAGGGAGGACCTTGAGAGCTAAGGGGGAGATGACAAAGTGGTAGACCGAGGTGGATCTTAAATTTGATAGAGAGGGGATAATCGAGATGAGACATTAGTTCTTGTCTTATCATACGTTCCTTATTCTTCCGTTGAGGTGATAATCTCTTTAGGTTTGCTATGTGACTGCCACGCCTGTGGTCTAGTCTAATATACCACTTATTGATTGTTACTCGAGTTGGAAAGATGAAAAGTGATTAAGTCATTCATTAATTTTGATCTTACCCCATTGATCTGAGTGCTTCCACTCTTATGTTAAATGAGATGCGTCCTGAGTTTCATACTATGTATAGTTCTGTGAACTCAGAGTGAGTCTTGATAGATGAGAGATATAGTAATCTATGAATAAATGTTCTCAGATAAGATTCATCGACTAAATTGTGCTAGTGAGCTTTCATTCCAAGCCCTTTGAGTAATCCACCTTTCCAGTCTTGATAGAAGTATCAATGATAGTAGACGAGTTATGGGTGATGGGAGAGAATAAGTGCTCCCCAATTGTGATAATGGGGTTGAGTTCCTATCCCTGAGTTGATGTTCCTTTTGAGACTCTGTGTACATGAGTATGCAAGTCCTTGATAGTATTCGTGCCTAATAATGATATTGGAGATGAAGTTTAGACTCTAGATATTGCGTCCTAAGTCTATCCTTGAGAGTGTGTATTCGAGCATCTGAGTGTTGAGTTCTGATGATATTCTTGCTTATTTTGCACAAAGAGGCAGTAGCTCGAGGTTTTAACAAAGGGAGAGATGGTGAGTCCCCCAGGTCCAAATAGTGATGCTGATAGTAGCAGACTGAGGATAAGAGTAGATGAGGAGGATTGAGTGTATCCTTAGTATGATACTAGTGTTAAACTTAAGTCGCATAGGGATAGAGATAGGGAGTGGGAGAGAGATGAGATCCTATGATGTGATAGATAAGAGTAGGTGGGTGTGCGTTTGAGTGAGAGTTCATTGAATGGTGGAGGTAGAATTGTTAAGTAGGCTTTTAGATTCTAAGACATAGTTCAAGTGGTTAGAGTAATAGGCTTCAATTCGTGGTTGTTGGTATGTGAATATTGATGATAGACTAGTGAAGACTTTGTAATACGGGTTTGATGAAGAGTAGTGAGGTAGTGAAGAGGACCAGTGCTCTTTTAATGAAAACCCCTGTGGGAGTTTAGAGCCAAGTATAGAGGATTAGCTTTATAGGAATATGATCATCTTGTGAATAAAACCTTGAGGCTTAAAAGTAGGCTTGAAGGAGGTGGTTAGATGGAAATTTGAGTAAGAGTTATAGGCTTAAGTTGAGGGAGTAGAGTGCCGTGAAAGGAAGTACAATTGAGATAAGGTGCGAAGCTTGATAGTTGTACATAGAGCCTTGTAACGACGGTCCTATGCTCCATTAGAGTTGATGGCTTCCTTCCTAACTCTGAAATGCTGATTGTCGAGGTGTTTAAACATTTCGAACTAGTTGAGTTTTGACATTCCATCCATGCTTGATGGTGAAAATGTCTAAGAGAATATCTCTACTCTTGATTTGAACCGATTGGTCTATATTGAGTGACGTGTGACTATCTAGACTGGTTGAGTGAGTATCGAGAGGTGTTTTCAATTGGTATTCGTGTCTTAATTTCCATCTCCCTCATCATTCAAGGACGAATGATCCCAAGGGGGAGATAATGTAATACCCTTGAAAATTACCAAAATGCCCCTAGAAGGTAATCATGCGCATAACGCATCTTCCCAAGATCGGATGGAAAATTCGAGACCGGATTTATGATCATCATGAAAAACTTGGTGGCGAAGTGGCCTCGAACCAATTTTAGAGTAATTGGGTCAAAAAAAATTTTCATAATAAAATGTGAATTAGTGAGGGTGGCGATGGCTCAGCGACGTGGACCCATCACGGACCAGCACTTAATTTTGTTCCAAATATTTTCTACAGGATTTTGGAGGATATTTGACGACAAATACCAAAAAATATGCAGTTCGCAGCGCGAACCCCGCCTCCCGGAAATTGACTTTTTTTTTCGAACCTCATGAAGGGTGTCCTAGACCTTTCCAACCCCTCCTAGACTTAATTGAAAATAGGTCGTTTTAAGCATAAAAAGGGTTTAAAACACATTCTTAAGCCTTTCTAAGTCTCTGAAGAAGACCTAGGACTAACAAAGCGGAGAGAAGAGCAAGGAGTTGAAGATTTCAAGTCTAATTAGTACCAAATTTATTGTCTACCTCCATTGCAGGTATGTAAGGTTAAATTAAAAGCATGAGATTGTTCTGCCATGTGTCCCGTAGATGGTCATAGATGAGAATTGAAACTTTCTTGAGTCTATACACTTGTTTTCTTGAAGTATTATCTTGAATTAATTCTTTATTTAAGTTTCTACAATACTAATGAGTTTCATGCATATAATCTTCTTGAAGTTGAGCAATTGTTTGGATATATGTTCATGTTTTCATTCACATGAACCCTAATTGAAGACTATGGTTGTTTTTATGTTTTATTTTGAAAACTAAGATTTGATAGTTATATGAAGCATGTTAAATTCTGATGATTTCTTGTAGCATATGTTCTTGAGTTTTCATGTATATGATTTTTGAGCATGAACACTAATTTGAGAGAGAGTTTTGATAGTATACAAAGATTATTTTGAAACATGAGTATTATGAAAACAATTGATATTCTAATGACTTTAATGGGATTGAGCATTGAGTCTAAATGATATTTAGAGAAGATAATGATGGCAATATAAATATACTTTTCATAATATTTCATAGATAGAGAATGGAGATAGATGACATGAGTTTAAAGAAGATAGATTTGATAGATAATGGTGCATGTTTTAGTCTTGGGAGCATTATTGAACACTGAGTTGGGTGAGGACTGTCTCCCCAGAACTGCATGTACCAGTATAGGATAGTCGTGCAGCACGTTCTAGAGACTCTTGTCTCAATAGTTGGACAATTCTCATTGGATCTATATGTGTGAGAGAGATAGACAGACTACATCCTTTGCAGCAGCAAGTTTCGGAAGGGCATGGCAACGATGCCTATACGTTGTGCCCCACCTAACTTAAAGGTGGCCTGACAGGACAGATGTCGATTAAGAGAAACTCCCAAGCGACATTGATAGAGTATGAGGTTTCTAACAGAATCATTCTTTCTTATCAAATGTATATTTGAAAGAGAATGATTTACTTTAAACTTGCATATTTTACTAAATTGAGATGAGTTGAGTCTTTTGAGTTGAGTTGATGATATTTCCATACTATTCTACCTGTTTTGGTTTCATTTCAGCTATTTTACATACTAGTAAAATCAATGTACTGATGTACCACTCTGGGACTACATCGTTTCATGATGTTTATATCTGAGATCGAGATCATCAGCGGACGCTTCATTGAGGATCATTGGACGTTCAACGGATTGGTGAGCCTCCCTTACTTCGGAGGAATCCTATATTATTTTCATCTTTCTTTAGAGTTAGATATTGATTATCTTTTTATTGATTGAGGTATCCGTGGGTCTGACATTGGCACCACCTAATAGTGATAGAGGCTGAATAGACTAGAGTCAGATTGTTTATTGATAAACCTATGAGCTAGTTTCTTTTCTTCTAACCTTTATTATAGTACTATTTTGAGATTTGAGGAGATGAGCTCATTTAGTTCTTTTTGTTCTTCCGCTGGTTTGTATTGTAGAATGTATGAAGGAATGAATGTGATGAGGCCAAGTGGTTCTCTTGGGACTAGCAATAGTCTCTTAGTGCCGGTTACGTCTAGGGTACCCTCTCGGGGCGTGACAGATAGGGGAATCAATCAAAACTCATTCGATCTATCACACTTAGCATCAAATTAACTTTATGGGTAGACTAGGTTGCTTGTAATCACCATGGATAGGGAAAGAGATGTTTCACCAGAACCAACTATAGCCTCCTACGCGTGCTACTCTAAGACATGCCTGACTTGAGCACCTCAAGGCAAAACTCCCAAGACCTTAGCCGTTGAGTCCCTTTTGAGGCTCTCAATTCATAAGCCCATGAGTATCATGCAATCCTCCGTTTCAATTACACCTGCTAAAGCAATAATTGAAGATCTAACCTAGATTCAAGTGGCTACCTCAAATCAAAATTATTCAAGAAGATATGCATGAACTCATAAACCAATTCAAACAATTAAAACAATTTGGGAGAAACCCTCTTGATTTTGTAAGTAAATTATCAACTAAGCATGAACTCAAGAGAAATAATCAAGACCTATATATAAATTAATATCCAAGCTTCAATTGAATCTACAAATTTGGCATTCAAGAACAAGGAAAGAAAGAGCAAAAGATAAATACAAGTGAAGCTCACACTCTTCAATCCACTTAAGAATTTGTAGAAAACATGCTCTAAATCCTCTACCTAAACTAAAATCTACACTAAGGTGTGGTTTCATCTTCAAAGATGTATGAATGTTCTTCTCTGTATGAATCTCTCTCTCGCTCTCAAGGATGATGGTTAGGAGTGCGTGTATATGTGATTTTGGGACTGAAAATGGTGAAATTCTAGAGCTGCCCTGGTGCTAGTCTTTGCAACACTCCACGATCACGCTCAGCATTTCGCGATTGCGAAGATTATGTCTCCTTATGCTCCACCTTCACGCCTGGTGCTAGCGCAGTTGTGCTTCTCTGCTTGTCACAACACCATGATCGTGGGCCTACAGGCCACGTTCACAGAGTGTATCTATTGCCAGGTACAACTTTGTGCATTTCAGCTCTTTTTGGCTCTAATTCAGCTCCAATCTTCAATTCTTGTGAGCAAAGCCAAATCTAACCCATATATACCTGTAACATACATCATTCAGTCCTCATTAAGCTGAAGCATACTGCTTGTGCAGAGCTTGTTAAAAAGGTAGTTAACTTAAGATCCACGCAACGTCTTTGTGATGTCCCGTCTTGGCGTAGTTTGTAGAAATCAAATTTTGCAGAAGCTACTCTTGAGTAAAATGATATTCATCTTCAATAATTTTGGTTGTTTTACCATATACCAAATTTCAAGCAATATGAAGGGTAGCCTGATTATCACACTAAAGTTTTGATGAAGTAGAATGCTTCAATCTAATTTCATATAAAAGACTATATGTATCCATATGATTTCACATGTAGAATGTGCCATCACTCGATACTCGGATTCTTCACAGGACCGAGATATAATATTTTGTTTCTTACTTCTCCATAACACCAAGTTACCAAAAACAAAAATATGGTCAATCTTGGATCCAATCCAATTGCCTATGCTAAACACTCAGTCTGAGAGTGCCCATGATCTGTTCTAAAGCTGTGTAATGACAATATCTGAGTGAGTCACATTGAGATAGTTGGATTTCCCAACTAACATTCTGTATCCCTTTGGATCTTCAAATGGAAAGTCTTCATCTTTCATAAGATACACTTTAAGAACTGTTGGAGTACTGCAAAGTTTGGCAACCAACATTTTAGTTTCTTCCACGAGGTCAATCATTTACTTTATCTGAGATAGAAAAGTACCCTTCTTGCTTCTAAATACTTGTAATCCCAAGTTCAATTGTCTCAAGACTTTGTATGGAACTTACAATGTAAAAAAAAACTTGAGAGAAGAGAAACCTGCAAAAATCACTTCTTGTAATAACAATGTCATCAACATATAGTTCTACCTGCACATTAATTAATTATAGAAGGATTAATAATCACATTTGCTCCTTTATCAGGAAAAACTCCAAAACTACGTCACTAAATTTTTCAAACCAACCTCAATGACTTAGTTTCAAGCCATACAAGGGCTTCTTCAAGTGTAAAACCTTTCCATATTCCCCTTGAGTAAATAAATCAGGTTGTTGCTTCATATAAATATCTTCGTGGGGGTCACCATGAAAGAATGCACTCTTAATGTCCAACTGATGCCAAGTGGACAAAAGTGAGTTTACACACTGAGGCAAAGATATCTGAACAATCCACTGTATAAGTCTTGGCACCAACCTAAATAAGGTTCAAGACAATCATATATCTATTATTAGAAACATATATACTCAGTTTGTTGACATATTAGCTGGTGGATCCAACCAAATATAAAACAAAATGAATTTGATTAGTTGACAAGTAAGACATATACTTTATAGACCTTATTTCACTACCTTGATCAATAAGATGCACTTCAACTAATGGAAGAGAAGTAGCATAAGATGCTAAAGTGGTGATGCGTAACATATATGTGGTATGCACTGATAACATTGTTTTAGTTTAGTAGAAGATTGCCCCATCGTGACCATATTTTGCTTTTATGTGCAGATAAACATATACTTGAGAATCACTAAAATGGTCAAGGTAAACGTCAAGGAATCATATAGTGTTGGAAATGTTAAAGCTTTGCTACAAGACAAGGAGGGAATACCAGCGTGTCATCAATGTCTGTTTTCAGAAGATGGTAAGCTAATGGATGGACAGAATCTACTTGAGTATGACGTTCACAAGAACTCCACTCTTCTTGCTTATGTTGAAGATAAAATCTCGGAGATCACATTACATGTAAAGAGATCCTATTCTGAAGATAGTAGTATTGTTTATTTAAAGGTTTATGAAACTATCCAGGATGTCAAATCTATAGTTGCTTCCATAGAAGGAAGAAACTCAGGCGAATTATTTCTTATTCATGATGGTAAGTTCCTTGAAGATAACAAAACCTTATCACCTCTCAATATTCATGATGGTACAGTTCTTCATTTGGTGCTCAATCATGCAGACAAGTTTCGTATATTTGTCATATTGCCAACTCTGGAATCATACATATAAAGGTCAAGGCTACCTTATTTGTTCGTGATGTTAAAACGCTTACAGAGAGTAAGGTTGGCCACTCAATTCACAATATGGATCTGTGTATGGGAAAATAGAAACTGGATGATCAGAGGGAATTGTATCAGTATGATATAAAAGAAGAGGCCTTCTTAAATTTGTGTTGTTTAGAAAAACATTAAGGTTCATTTTATTTTTGGAAGTTGGTGAACTTGTTTTATTTTAGATCTTAGAATACCTAGTTTGCTGGATGACATTGATGATGAAAACTAGTGCAATGGTTTTCCTTTCTTCTTTTATCTGCTGATTTTACCTCTCTACATGGGTCACTTTCTTCTACTTTCTGTAGAGTGTATACTTTTGATTTGTTTGTGGTATTGATCAACTACTACTTCCACCATCATGTAGCTTTGTTGTCTCGAGATATTTGAATCAAAGACCTCATGGTGGACAACACACTTCATTATCTGTGCAAGAAATAAAGGAAAATTTTAGAAATGACTGAAAATGATTTACACCCCTTTGCTTTAAAAATATAACTGCCCTTCAACTATGAATAATAGATATTCTCCCTCCCCTTTATCCTATCAATGTCACGACCCAAAACTGGATCGTAACTAGAGGAAAGCAACTATGATAAAACAACCTCAATATGTAGATTCAAAATCCCAAAACCTAGAGTCATGAGCACAGGAGATTCTAAATAGTATGGAAGAGTAAATATAAGGCTATCTCATGAAGAAAATACAAAGTCTAGAACAAAAATACAACTAGAAAAGGGTCTCAACAGTACAATGGAGACTTGATAACTAAGCCTCACCGCTGTGATCTAGGGTAGGGAAGAAGAACTCCGTCAGAATAAGATCAACTACCACGGGGGAGTCCCTGTGCTCGATTTGCAGGAAGGAAATATATAGTAGGGGTGAGTACACTGAAATGTACCCAATAAGTTCAACCGACTGGATAAGAGAAATCAGAAAAGCATGTAATAACTAAGAATCTCTCCCCTGCAATGAAGGCGTTAGTACACAATATATACAAGAAAAGGTAAAGAGAGCAAGTATGATTACGATGTAGTGCAAATGAAATTAATGAATTCAATGCATGGGGTGGAATCAAGACTGTTGCACAATCGGTGTACACATCTGCTGAGATAAGACTACCAGGTCGAACCCATAAGGGTCTCGAAGACCATATACTAAAATTTCAACCTTGCCATCTCTGCATGGTCAACGGGTGTCATAATATCTCAACCTTACTTCCTCTGCATGGTCAAGGGGTTTTAGAAAAGGTGGTACGATATCTCATCCTTGCTACCTCCGCGTGGTTACGAGGTTTTAGAAAAGGTGGTATAGTATCTCAACCTTGCCACCTCCGCATGGTCAAGGGGTGGTATAGATGCAACATAGAGACGAATGCATGCCAATACCCTAAATTAATGTATATGGCAGTAATATAATAACATAACTGATAAATAATAATCATAAAATTAGAAAAAGAATGTCAAGTGTCACAACTAGAACCACAAGTGATTACAATGTCTCAACTTACCGCACTTTCACCAATAGTCAAATATACCAATAGTAACGGACTTCGCAAGTTTCAAAATATGCATATAAGTCCCAGAAAGTACATCAAATACCATCAATTACCACAATGTTTTCAAAATGACATCACAAGTCTCATATTATCACATCAACATCCAAAAGTGTCTCGAATATCAAGGATACATTTCAATTTGCCAACAAATCACAATTTACTCCAATTCCAAAGCAACCAATATCACACTTCACCAAAATATCATCACACCGCTCAAACTACTCATGAAACAATCCAAATCTTACAAGTATCACATAATCATATCCAATAACTCAAATCTAGTTCAAAAAAGTTAATCGAACCTACCTCGATGTCGAAATAGCACTCGAACCAAACATCTGGACACTCCAAGTCTCAAATATGAGGTTGAATCAACCAACCACTATCAAGATAGATAATACGCGTCAAATATGAATTTTGATACCTATATTGGAACAAATAGCATCCAGGGGGAAAAATGGTCAAAATTAGGGATAAAATTCGACATTCAAGAATCTGAAAATAAATGAGAAATTATGATTCTACACGAGAAGAGGAGTTGGTGGGTGAAAATCTCACTAAAAGTGAGCTCAAATTGAATGAGAAATCGACATTTAAAGTATAGACATGATGAAAGACCCAATTTTTTATTCCCAAAATTATGAAATTCAAGGAAAAATCAAGAGAAGTAATGGAAATCATCAATTTCGAAGATAGAAACACTTATCCAAAAGTTTCACATGAAAATCCTCTTCAAAAATCGCCCTAGGAAGCTTGAATAGTGATTTGACGATCTAAAACTGTTTATGGAAAATTACTACTCTGCGAACGTGGAGTACCAATCAACTTAAACCTCCGCAAACGCAGAGTGTACAGAGAAACTTCTCCGCGAACTCGGAGGGAGGCTATGCGAATGCAGCGGCCACAAAAGTTAGACCTCAGCGAATGTGTACCCCAATCCTGCGAACGTGGAGTACAAAGTGGGCTTGCACCAGATCATTCACAAACCAGCTATATTTCTCAACTTGAAACAGACCCCAGGGTTCATTCGAAACCCGATATACACAAACTAGACATGTACCCGTACCAGAAATGGCCTTTTAGACTCAATGAAATTATTAGAATTCGATTCTGAGGTATCCTTGACCTAGCTCCCGATGAAGCTCACTAAAACTAGTTAAAACTCAAAATGCCCAAAATGCCTTTGAAAACTCCAAAAATTACAATTAGGTCATTTCTAGCATTAGTTTCACCATCCAAACCAGTAGAATGTCAAAATTTTGATTAGAGCTTCCGAACTTTAAATGTTGACCAAAATCAAACTTAGACCATTTTTAACTCATTTATGCAACTTTTGACCTAAAATCCACATACAGACTCCAAATTTGATTTTATCACTTCTCCTACACCAAATTCGATGTTTTAGATATAATGGAATTGGCAGATTTCTATTCCGGCAAAGAAACTTCAAATGGTACAAAAACTCACTTTTTCAATAACTTAGCTTCCAAAAATGTGAAAATTCATATTTTCCACTTTTTAAGTACAGGTTCTTAGTTCCAACAACACAGATAGTTCAGAATAGATTCAAAGCAACTTATGAAAGGGCAAAAATAGTATTTTTTACAAATAAGCTCAAAAATACCCAGCAAGATCATCACATCATTCACCACTAAAAATAATATTTGTCCTTGAATATAAGAGAAAATAAGGTACCTGAAGCTTAAAAAAAGCTCGACTATCTAGCCCATGTATCCGACACCAAATCCCAAGTAGCCTCCTTAATAGGACGGTGCCGCCACTGGACCTTCACCGAAGTTATGTCCTTAGACCTCAACCTCTAGACCTACAGCCAGTCGAATATAGCTATGTGCTCCTCCTCATAAGTCATAGTTGAACTCAAGTCAACTAAATCATAGGAAATCATATGTGACTCATCTAGAATATACTGGCAGAGCATGGAAACAAGAAATGCTGAATGAACTGTTGATATGTTGACCATATCAGATATCATATCTGATATAATTCTGAAAGATTCATAAAATATTCTGCTTTAACTATGCCGAATCACATCCTTGATATTGTGGAAGATGTGATATGATATTGTACTAGAATCATGCCTGTATTTAGTATTTATGAATCTTTGTGTATGTATATATATGTATATATGTATGTATGTATGTATATGTATATATATAGTAGCTAGTTGTATCAATTGTAAAACATTAAATACAAAATATTTTTCAACCCCTTTTGATTCTTGATTTTCAATAGTTATCATGGTATCAAGAGCCTAATTTTTTTTTGGGGAAACTATTTTACCTTTTACTCTTTGTTGTTATTTGATTTCTTCCATAGGATTATCTTGTGTTTTTCAAATGGAGTTACATTCTCATGATATTTTGGCTACCAATTTTGATGGAAAAAATTATCCGATGTGGGAATTTCATTTTCAGATCTTTGTTCAAGGAAAAAGCTTGTTCAGAATCTTGGATGGATCAACAACTGAGCCAAATGAAGATAAGGAAAAACAAGGTTGGCATGCTAACAATGCTCGTGTCATTTCGTGGATCCTCAATTCTGTACATGCAGATGTTACACTCAGTTTGCATCCGTGCAACTTGGCATCAGAAATGTGGAAGCATCTCAAAAAGGTATATTTTCAGTGCAACCATGCTCGTGATTTTGCATTAGATAGGATATTCGGAGTTATTATTCGGGAATTATGGCAATCTGGTCAGAACGGGACCAAAGCTTTGGAGGAAACCTTTCTTCCACAGATTTTGCAGAAGTTATGTTGGAGAGGAAGAAGAATCATGTTGTCCAATTTCTCATGAAATTGAGGCCTGAATTTGAGTCTTAGAGCTAACATTCTTAACAGAGGAACTCTACTGGACATTGATGTAGTGTTTGGAGAACTCATTAGTGAGGAGACGCGTATCACTACTCTGGCAGCCATGGATTCGTCTAACACAATTGACATGACTGTATATATCAAAAGGTACTCATAAAACCTTCACTCAAAGTTCATCTCGAAATTCCGGATCACAATGCTTTGATTGTAAAGCGTATGGCCATATTGCATCACACTGCAAGAAAAGAAATATATGCAATTATTGCAAGAAGCCTGGACATATAATTCTGGAGTGCAATCGACGCCCAAATACGCGTCAAAGTAAGCACAAAGCTTATCAAGTGTCCGAAGCTCATGTGAGTCAAGCACAGATCACAATACCACCACCATTTGCCTTGGATCCGAAAGCACTTCAAAAGATGATACAAGATTCAGTTGCAGCTGCTCTTCCCGAAGCTATTTCTAGTGCTCTCACTGTTGCCTGTCCTGGTAAGAATTTAAATAAGAATTCAATAGTTTGGCGTATCGATTCAGCTGCTATAACAGGAGATATCCATAATCTACACTATGTATCACCTTCACCGGAAAATCATCTCATTGTCACAGCCAATGGCGATACAGTACCAGCCTCTAAGATTGGAAATGCATCTAAGCTTCACTAATGATCTTTTTGTCCCTAAACTCAATATCAATCTTAATTCGGTTGGACAATTGTTGGAACAAAATTGCCTTGTTGTTTTCTCACGTCTTGGTTATGTTGTTCAGAATCTGGAGACAGGGAAGGTGATCACCAACGATCATAAAATTGGGAGAATGTTCCAGTTGTCCATGTCTGAAACACCTCACCATGCATGTTTTCTGTCTGCCACTAAAGAAGACATCACTAACTCAAATAAATTGTAGTACTTGTGGTATCATCGTCGTGGCATCCACATGCTCAGAAACTTTCTTCAATGTTACAATATTCTCTTCATTTGAATAAGAAATCATGGATTTTGTCATCAAAATTACCTTGTGAAAATTATGCCAAATCAAAAGTCAAAAACTGCCTTTTCCTTGTAGTACTATTTCATACAATTCTACATTTGATTTGATTCATAGTCATGTATGGGGTCCTGCACCACTTTCATCTATATTGGGGTATCGATATTTTATCTTATTTATTGATCACGTCTCAAGATATACATGTGTGTTCTTTTTTAGAAACAAAAGTGAAGTTCCTAAAATTGTAAGACAATCTGTCACCAATGTTGAGACCCAATTAAATAAACAAATTAAAATTTTTCGATCTGATTCAAGTGGAGAATACGTGAAGTCTGAACTCATAGATTTTTTCAAAGAGAGAGGCATCACTTCGAAACACTCTTGTCCATACACTCCTGAGCAAAATGGAGTTGTAGAAAGAAAAAATAGGCATGTCTTGGAAACCACGTTAGGTCTTCTTGATACATCAAATGTTCCTAAAACATTTTGGGCTGAAGCCATCCAAACTTCTGTCTATTGAATAAACAGAGAAATTACAACCATTAACAAAGATGATAGTCGATATTCCATTCTAATTGGTAAACGTCCTGATTATTCTCATCTAAAAGTTTTCGGTTGTGTATGTTTTGTCCATTTACCTAGACATGTGTGTCATAAATTATCTGCTAAAGCTGTGAGATGTGTTTTCCTGGGTTATAATGATATTCAAAAGGGATATCTTTGTTATGATTCTTCTAAACGATAGTTATGGGTTTCCAGACATAATTTTCTTTGAGCATCTATTTGCTTATCCTGTTACCTCTTCAACAACATCCAACTCTGTCTCATTTTTGTATAAGTTTGAGAATCAAGAAGTACAAAATCCTACATCTCCCAATGAAGACCCTAATGGCATTACTAATGATCCTGGTCAATCAGATACAATTGCTACGGATAACTCAGGTATTACTTTATCATCTGATTCATTAAATACCACACACTCATCTGACAACAATGATGATTTTGATGGTGAACATGTACCTCTTGAACCAATAAATCCTTCCATTCTTTCTCTCCGTCACTCTAAACGTAAAACATCTGCCCCAGATCGATATGGATACTCTCAGGAAGATATGGCCGATCTTATGCCTTACTTGCTACTTTGAATTCTATTTTTATTCCAACTACTTACCAACAGGCATCAAGTCATGATTGCTGGAAAAAAAGGAAATGGAAGATGAACTTTCGGCTTTAGAAGAAAATCATACACGAGATTTGATATCTAAACCGACTGACGCTTCAATTATTAGGAGTAAATGGATTTATTCTGTGAAGATGAAGTCTGATGGTACATTGGAGAGGTACAAAGCCCAACTAGTAGCTCAAGGCTATAAAAAAGAATATGGATTGGACTATGAGGAGACTTTTGCCCCTGTTGCAAAGATGACAACAATTCAGGTGTTGCTCATAGTTGCATCTGTCAAACGGTGGCAACTTCATCAAATGAATGTAAAAAATGTATTTTTGCACAGTGAATTGCATGAGATTATATACATGAAGCCTCCTCGAGGATACCAGCAAGCCCAACCCAATATGGACTTTTTCTTCGAAAATGACTTTATGGTCTCAAACAAGCACCACGTGCATGGTTTGAGAAGTTTCAATCTACCATCATAAATGCCGGATTTTCTCAATCAGTCTCTGATTATTCATTATTCATCCGACACTCCAGTACTGGTATGACAATTCTTCTACTGTATGTGGTTGATATATTTTAACTGGTAATGATGAGAAAGGAATTAAACAGCTCAATAATCTTCTTAATATAACCTTCAAAAAGAAAGATCTTGGAAGGTCAACATATTTTTCGGGTTTGGAGGTTGAATAATTACAAGATGGTGTCATGCTAAGCCAAAGGAAGTATGTAGAAGATCTTATCAACCAAGCTGATTTATGTGATCAAAAGATAACACACACCCCCAAGGAAATCAATGTGAAGTACAAAAATGATGATGGCGACCCTCTTGCAGAACCAACATTGTATCGGAGACTCATTGATTGTCTAATTCATTTGACAATAACAAGACCTGACATCTCTTATCTGGTGTCTTGAGTCAGTTTGTTACAAATCCATGCCGACATCATTTTTCTGCGCTACTTAGGATCATTCGCTATATTAGGAGTATAATTAATCGAGGTCTATTCTTTCATTCATCATCATCTCTAAATCTTGAAGGCTATGCAGATGCAGATTGGGCATGATGGATGTCCAAACTCTCGGAAATCCACGACAGGATGGTGTATGTTAATTGGATCATCACTTGTATCATGGAAGTGCAAGAAGCAACCAAGAATTCAAAATCATCAACAGAGGCAGAATATAGATCAATGTCGGCTGCTTGCTGTGAAATTGTGCAGATACGTTGGTTGATGGCAGAACTTCATCTCTCTGTCGATGGCTCCGCTACATTACATGTTGACAATACTAGTGCAATACAAATAGAAAAAAAATCCAGTCCACCATGAGAACACAAAGCACATCGAAATGGACTGCCATTATATTTGAGAACTTGTTGTTGATAAAGTCATCAATCTTCGAAATATCACATCTCATGATCAACTGTCAGATCAGTTTACTAAAGCAGTGACAAGAAGTCGTCACCCATTCTTATTATGCAAATTAATGCTTCTTGATAAGTAGCATCAATTTGAGGGGGGATGTTGACCATATCATATATCATATCTGATATAATTCTGAAAGGTTCAGAAAATATTCTGCATTAACTATGCAGAATCACATCCTTGATATTGTGGAAGATGTGATATGATATTGTGCTAGAATCATGCTTGTATTTAGTATTTATGAATCTTTGTGTATATATATATATAGAGTAGCTAGTTGTATCAATTGTAAAACATTGAACACAAAATATTTTTCAACTCCTTTTGATTCTTGATTTTCAATAGTTATCAGTCTCTGTGTCAATACTAACTCATAAGCAACCTCACCTACCCTCCTCAAAATTTCAAATGGGCCAATAAACCTAGGGTTGAGCTTGCCCTTCTTTCCAAACCTCATCACACCCTTCATGAGTGATATCTTCAGTCAAACACTATCTCCAACCTTGAACTCTAAACTAAAGATCTAGTCCTCCTACCCGAATAACTCTTCTGGCGGCTCTGGGATGTCAACAACCTACTCTGCATCAATCAAAACCTTATCCATAGCATCTCTAAGCAAATCAAGACCCAAAGAATTGGCTGAACCTGCATCAAACTACCTGATAGGCGACCTAAACCTCTGACCATATAATGCCTAAAATGGTGAATGTCAAGAGTTCTCTACAATGTGGATTCTCTAAAGTGCCCTAAGCTACTAAATTAGATGATCAAACAAAACGTTAAGAGGTCGAGTATCACCGACAGATATATAAAAAAAAATCTTGTGCTTGACACATACAAATTAAATTACTCCACACGTGTGGGACGTGTTAAAAATGTAATTCAGTGAATAATAGTGTTCTCTATGTATTATATACGTACTACCTCCGTCTGATATTATACGAGCATCTTCCTATATATAAATATTTGTCCCATATTATATGACCACTTACTAAATTAGGATAGAACTATTTTTTTTTTTCCATTTTACCTCCACCCTTAATTAGTGCATTAATGATTCTTTCTAATTTATTTTAATGTACATTGATATAAATCAAGGGTAAAATGATAAAGTCTACTAATGTATTAATGATTTCTTAATAACCGTGTAAAATGAAAAGTGCCTATTATAATATAGGACGGAAGTGCTACTTGTGATTGAGAATTTAGAGTTCGACCATGTAAAATTTTAAAATCTTGAAATGCAGCATAATAAGTACTTTTAGTATTTCAAGATATAAAAGTC
>JAABOM020071781.1:0-83430 GCA_011800125.2 Solanum clarkiae | reverse complement strand
ATGTTTCAAATTTATGAAAAACAAATATTTATGTTTCAAATTTATGAAAAAAAGAAAGTGGATTGGCTTGTGTTCATTTGGTCATTAAAATGGTACAATATTAATTATGTTAACACCTATTATTTTTTTTTATAATATGTGAAGTGAACTTTGATAACAATCTCCAAAATGATTTAAAATCCAAATTAGTAAGAAGTGTTAGGGTTAATTTTGATGATTTGTATGCAAGATTCAATGAGGATTAAGTAGTGCACAAAGGAAAGAACAAATCCCTTATGTCAAGGGATATTTGCTTGAGAACTCCGGACTAGTGTGCTGACCCCTATTATTCTCGAAGCAAGATCTTAAGAAATATTTATATTGTATTTAAGGATACTCTCACTAGGAGGATAGAATTTAGCTGCAGTACTAGTTTCTATTGCAACAAAATTGGAGGTTGGCGTTGTTGCCTTAGTCTAATTATGTCAAAATCAAGTTGCCTTCTGGATACCAATTTTAGGTATCAGAGATCTTTTCATATGGACAAGGTTGTTTCTAGCATTTCAAATTCACGATATCAATCCACAACTTAAGCCATTTCAACAATAACGATCAAGATTTTCACCATCCCAATGATGATTATAAGCAAAACTTCTTTTGTCACATTTGTTAGGACCTTTGCACGTATGACTTTGCTGTTTTAATGATGACAAATAGAACTAGGTTCCTCCCGATATATTAGTAGTCATGAAGCAGAATCCTAGTTGGAGAAGGAATGCCAATTAAAGAAACAAAATAAGAAAAGGACTAATAAACGTAGCAACATTGGAATAGGACTCTTCAAGGAAAATATTATATGCCCTGTTCAAAATAGGACTCCTACATGGAATGAATCTAGGGCTGACTATATAAAAAATCTGTAACCCTAGAAGTCATATCTTTTTCAATTCTAAAAAGTGAAAGAATTCACTCATGATCACGAGCACAAAAGGAGAGCACTCAAGCAAAATCTAGAGCTAGGTTTCACATAACATCATTACATAACTTGTCTAATAACACCTCTAAACATAGAACTTAGCGGGGGACAAGACAAACAATTAGGATCACCCTCATAGTCAAAGCATACAAATAAAGGAAAGAGAGTCTTAGCATAACATATGAGTAAAAGGCATCATCCTCGGAGTTGAGGACTCACCAACTAGCCTGAGAGAGATTGAAATAGCCACATGGAGGAGGAGGGTGATTAAGCGGGGCTTCAATTCCTACATGGTAACATCATGTAGGCATAGAGTATGTGTTAGTACATTTGAACGTACTACGTATGTAGGATACAATCCAATAAGAGATAAGCAGCATAATTGAAATGCATGAACATAGGCAATGAATAAGCGTATAGCGATATGGGATGCGTGGATGATGCTAAGAGTAAATCATGCTTACGTAGAAGATAATGCGTGTGCAAGAAGTGACCATTGATATAGAATATCCAAGGCCTACCACCCCCTTAGAGAGGCGATTGAGGTATAAACCCCTCAATGTGGTTATTGAGGTACATACCCCCAACATGGTAGTATAGGCCTACTATCTCCCGAGCAAGGCAATCGAGCTACAAATCCCTCAATATGGTTATTGAGGTACATACCACCCAATCATGGTAGCATGGGCCTACAACCTCTCGAGTAAGGCAATCGATGTACCAACCCCTCAATGCGGTTACTTGGACTTACAACCCCCTGAGTGAGGTTTGGTCAACTCGGAACACTATAGGGGAAAATGACACATATATGTATTACTTTTAACATCATAAAGTTATTCAAATCATAATCCATGCTTTAGACCTTCGACAACTCAAGAATCTATAACCAGACATTTTATCAAACACTTGACAAATGTATAATGACAGTGTAAAATCATGCAATTCAAGAGTGAAATAATTAAGAAAATCTAATGTAAAATCACCCATAAATACTTCGTAATGTCATCAAGTAATATACATCAAAATCCTTCATCAAATCTCAAGATAGATCCAAGATTCATAGCTCAAAACACGCTTAAACAGTCACACTTTTAAGAAACCCCATAGTTCATTATCAAATCTTAATAAGTAAGACTCATAAGTAAATCAACATAGAAACAAGAGATTTATGTAAAAAGGAAGCTTGGGCACCATTTGTGAAAGGACCCAATAGTTGAAACCCACATACCTTGACATTGGAAAATTACTTGATGATGATCGAAAATGGAGACCTGAGGCTTGATTGAAACCCTTAAGAGGATGAGTTTGGGACTTGAAATTTTGGGTGAAATATTTGTCTAAGTGTTTGAGAGAGTATTGGGGAATGTCTTGTATGAAATGAATGTGAAATACGGCTAAGTATAGGTATTTTCACGCATAGGAAGACTTAGGCCCAAGACCCAAAAGTCTTGGACCAATATAAAATAACTGGGCAAAAATAATACTAGTTTGCGCCCCAGCCGCGTCGGGCCAGGGGCGTCGATCAACAATGGACTTCATCATTTTAGATTTTTGAATTTTGATATAGTTTCTTTAAAATTGAGTTTAGACCCATTTCCTACTCAATTTTCCCCCGATAAAGAATATGAAGTTGAATTTTTGATATCACGCATGAATTTTGAGATATATTAAAATTATGATTTTGGGCACTTCCGAGGCACATTTTCGGGCACTATTTGGGGTCGTTTCAACTATGGATATTTGAACTTCTACAGAGTTCGATCACCAGTTGGGATGAGTTGCAAAGGGCCTTTACAGAGGGGTACTTCTCAATATCGAAGAATCTTAAGTTGAAAGACCAAATTAACAACTTTGAGCAATTTTTTGGTGACTCGATCAGTTCTACTACATGGGAGCAGTTCGATAAATGCTTGAGGAGTGTCTCAGACAACAAAATTATATAATGCCTTAGTGGAGATCTTTTACCATGTCATAGATAAGAATAGTCAAGTATGTGCTGATACCATTATGGGAGACATGTGCTTAGATCAATCATTTCCAAGGATCTCGATAGAGCACTTACCTAAAGTATATGTGTTTTCAGTATTGGTTAGGAGCAAGCTAAAATAAATAAAGACATTATGCAAGAGCTTTCCCGAATCCATATAATAATGGAGGTGATGATGAAGAAGAATCTGGAACGGCTTAATGCATTTGTTCATCAGCCTCCCTAAGTACCCATTTATGATGATCCCTAGTATGAGGAGGATACTTGTTTCAATGCTGATCAGAAAAGGGGTTTCTGGACCAATGCCCAAGGGTCCAATCAGGAATCTTGGTTCTAAGGTCAAGGAAACCAAGGTCAAAACTTCAATAGAGGTAGAGCTTTTAGAGATAACCTCAGAGGCTACAATTATAGGAATTGAGGCGAAGACTGAGATATAGATCTGGGCCATAAAGATGGTTACAGAAATAGCCCTTGTGTTCCACCACAGAACCACGAAATCATCGCTGGTAGTTCCAAAGTTGAGGAGATGTTTGACCACCTGTTGAAGAAAGATGAGACACATGATGAGAATCTGAGAGGGATGAAATTTGTGATCTCTAGTATAAATCAGAAAATTGAGATTCATTCTGTTGCTATAAAACAACTTGAGCAACAGATTGGTCAAGTGTCAACTCAACTAAATCTGCACCAGAGGAGTATACTGCCTAGTACCACACTTAAAAGCCCAAAGAATGAAGGGTAGTGCATGTCAGTTACTACATGTGGTGTCAAGAGTACCATTGATCCTCATATGCTAGTTGATAAGGACGATGTTCGAGAAGGGACAGTTGAGGTCAAGAATGTGGTTACCAGAAAAGATCATTGCAAAGATGGGGTGAATTATGCTACAGATGCACCATAAAAGAAGAAATCAATTCTTGCGCCTCCTTTTCCCTTATCTCAAAAAGTTAAAAAGAAGGAGGAGGAGGGCAAGTTCAAGCACTTTCTCTCCACGCTGAAATATCTCTCCATCAACATCCATCTTGTTGATATGTTAGAGAAGGTGCCAGGATATGTAAAGTTCATGAAGTACCTGACCACGAAGAAGCGTATTATGAGCCAGGAGCTCTCTCAAGAGATTCAACATTGTAGTCCAATTTCTACGATGTCCTTGGTCTAAAAGCGAGAATAACCCTATCCTTTTACCATATCCTACACCATTAAGGATATGTATTTAGCAAGGGCATTGTGTAATCTCAGTGCCAATATAAATCTGATGCCCCTTGTGGTCTTCAAGAAGCTAAGACTAGGATTCCCTACTCCGGTGAGCATGCAGTTGTTGATGGTTGATCACACGGTGAAGAAGCCTGTGGGGATGCTCTGTGATATGCTTGTCAAGGTTGATAAGTTCATATTCCCCATAGATTTTGTGATCCTGGATTGCAAGGTTGACTTCGAAGTCCCTATTATCTTGGGGAGGCCCTTCTTAGCCACTGGATACATTTTTTGTTGGGCATGGAGAGGGTCCAACTTAAGTTTATGCTGGAAAAAGATGAGGTCGTATTCAACATTTTCCATTTTGCAAAAAAAAGAGGATGATTTCAGGGTGATCTCTATTATTCAGAGTGTTGATGCTGCTGAGCCAGAAGTACCACTTGAGATGAGATTGGGTGTCGACACTTTGAAAGTTGTACTGATGAACTTTGGTAGTGATGGCATCCTAGACTGTGAGGAGACAATAAATGCATTGGGCATATCATACGCCTCTAGAAGCCAGACTAAGTTGGAGCTGATCTGGCAGAAGAAAGAGTCACCACCCACCAAGCTATCCATAGAAGAACCACCGGTGGTAGAGTTGAAAGCTCTTCCTACACATCTAATATATGCATTTTTGGGCATCAATAACACCTTTAAAGTCATAGTTACTGCATACCAAAATGATGAGCAAGTGAATATCCTTGTCACAATACTTAAATAGTTCAAGAAGGCCATTGGGTGGACGATTGTAGATATCATTAGTATCCCTCTTGGGATATGTACACACAAAATCCAATTGGTCAAGGACTATAAGCTAAGTATTGAGCAACAAAGGTATCTCAACTCCTTATGCAAGAAGTCTTGCACAAAGAAATCATCAAGTGCTTGGATGCAGGTGTGATTTGTATGATCACCGACAGTGAATGGATGATCCTAATTCAGTATGTTTCGGAGAAAGATGGTATCACCGTGGTCACAAACTCTAATTAATAGTTAATCCCTATGCGATTAGACACTGGATGGAGAGAATGCATGAACTATAGGAAGCTCTATGTGTTGATGAAAAAAACCATATCCCTATGATGTTCGTGGATCAGATGCTAGACCAATTGGCTGGAAAGGCCTTGTACTACTTTCTTGATGGGTATTTAGGCTACAACAAGATATTGATTACTTCAGAAGATTAGGAGAAGATAACGTTCTCGTTCCCCTATCACACCTTCTCATTCAAGAGGATATTATTCGAGTTATGTAACACTTAAACGACATTCCAAAGATGCATAATGTCTATCTTCTTAGACATGGTAGAGCATACTATTGAATGGACAATGTTAGTATGGTTGGGGACTCATTTGAGGATTACTTGTAGCACTTACATGCCATGTTAAGAAGGTGTAAGGAATGCCATCTGGTGCTAAATTAGGAAAGGTGTCACTTCATGGTGAAGGAGGGAATCATGTTGGGGTACAAAATCTCCATCGAAGGAATCAGGATTGATAGAGCAAAAGTGGAAGTGATTGAGAAACTTCGCCCACCCATTTCAGTAAAGGGTGTGAGGAGCTTCCTAGGGCATGCAAGGTTCTATTGGCATTTCAGAAAAGTCTTCTCTAAAATTGCACATTTATTATGCTAGTTGCTTCAGAAAGGATGCTAATTTCATGTTTGATGATGAATGCCTAAAAGCCTTTGAAGGATTGAAGCAGAACCTAATTTTAGTCTCTATCATTGTAGCCCCAGACTAGTCAAAGCCCTTTGAAATCATGTGTGATGTAAGTGGGATCACGCTAGGTGTAGTATTGGGAAAGTGCCAAGAGAAGATATTACATCCCATATACTACACTTGCAAGGCCCTAAATTTAGCCTAGAAGAACTACACTATCACTGAGAAAGATTTACTTATGGTGGTCTTTCCGTTCGACAATTCAGGTCATATCTATTAGGGACCAAAATTGTGGTGCACAAAAACTACTCAACACTAGGGTATTTGATGGCAAAGAAGAATTCAAAGCCAAGGTTGATGAGATGGGTTCTTTTTCTTCAAGAATTTGATTTCGATGTCATTGACATAAAGAGACTAAAATTCAAGTTGCTGATCAACTTTCCAGGTTGGAAGAGTGGGCCTTGGTAAAGCTTTATGATGGATTGGAGATCAATGACTCATTCCTAGATGATAAAGTGTTAGCAGTGTCCCATGATTTAATGCCATAGTTTGTAAACTATGTAAAATATTTGGTTAGTGATATTGTGCCACTTGACCTAAACACCCACCAACACCAAAAGTTCATATATGATGTGAGGATGTTCTTTTGGGATGATCCATACTTTTTTAGTGTATGCACAGATGGTATTATTCGTCGCTAGGTTCTTGAGGTTGAGATGATTAGTATCCTCAATGTATGTCACTTGTTGTTGGTAGATGGGCATCATAGTGGAATCTATACAGCACACAAGATCTTACTATGTGGTTACTATTAGCCAACAATCCACCAGGATTCTCATGACTAGGCCAAAGCATAAGATAGGAGCCAGAGAGGAGGTGGTGTTACACGCAAGCATGAGCTCCCTCTAAACCCCATTATGGTGATTGAGTTATTTGATGTGGGGGGAGTGATAGACTTCAAGGGTCCCTTTGTTAGCTTGCATGGAAACAAATACATCTTAGTCGTTGTGGATTACATATCGAAATGGGTGGAGGCAGTTGCTCTACCCAACAATGAAAGCAAAAACATCACATGATTACTGAAAAGGAACATCTTCTTAATGTTTCGAACACTTGGGGAGATCATTAGCGATGGAGGTTCTCCCTTCTGCAAGAGATTATTCAAGGCTCTAATTGAAATGTATGGGGTAAAATATTGGGTGGCAACCCCTTTCCATCCTCAAAGAAGTGGGTAAGTGGAGGTGTCCTATAGGAAAATTAAATAGATTATATCCAAGACTATGAATGCAAACTAGATAGATTGGTCGCGACAACTGGATGATGTAATATGGGCATACTAGAAGAAATTCAAGACCTCTATAGGCACATCTCCCTACCAATTTGTCTTCGAGAAAGCATATCATTTACCGTTAGAGTTTGAGCATAATGCGTTGTGGGCACAGATGAAGTTGAATCTAGACTGGAATGATGCAACAAACTCTAGGTTGAGCCAAATCAATGAGCTTAATGAATTTCTCTTGAAGGTGTATAAGAGCTTAGCCTTGTAAAAACAAAGGATGAAGTTGCAACAAGATTATCGCATAGAGAATTGCTAGTTTGAACTAGGGCATTTAGTGCTACAAAAATATTCCAAGCTAAAGTTGTTCCCTATGAAACGCAAACCCAGATGGTTGGGACCCTTTAGAGTAGCAGATGTCTTTGATCGTGAAGCCATTGAGTTGGACAAAAGAAATGGAGGGACATTCAAAGTAAATGGACAAAGTCGTACATTACCTTGGATATATGGAGGAAATAAAAACTATGGATGCATGGTCACTTAAGGAAGTCTAATTGCTCAGGTTGTCTATGTCATACTATGATAATTAATTAGGCGCTTCTTGGGAGACAACCCATGGTAGACACTGGCGTTTAGGCACCCAGGTATGTTTCTTTTGACTCCAGTACTTGATTTTGTCTTTTTTTTTTGCATTGAGGATAATGTACCTCCTTTTTGATTTGGTATTTGTAGTTATGAGCCTTAGTAAAGTCTGAGTAGCCTTGGTGTATAACTACCCCAATTTTGAATCTTAGTGGTTTTCTTGCCTATGTTTTTTTTTCCATGGATATTTACTTTCTGTTAAACTGGCATGTTTAGGTTATATAGGTAGTATTGGTAGCATATAGTACTGATATCTATGGCATACATGTTCTTTTCTACTTTTTTGTGAAAAATGATACCCACAAAATTTTTGATTATTTAGTCTAGATGGAAACCATGCATGTTTAGGTATGTTGACAATGCTTTGATAAGTGAGGATAAAAATAATATGAAAAGCATTATCTGAGATTCTGTGTTGGTGATGTCATTAGTGCCATGTGAGCGTCAGCTTAATTTGAAAAATTCATGTACTGTGTTTCAATTCAAAATTTGCCATGTTAGTCTGATTTAGACTTTAGGTTGGTTAGATTAGGAAAGGATCATAGGTTATTGTTCAAAACAGTCTACTTAGCCTAAATAACAACCGAATGTGTGAAATATACCTTAATCCTAATATTTAATCCGGAAACGACCCCAAAAAGTACCCGAAAACGTGCTTTAGAATGCCAAAAATTTTAATTTTCTTATATCTATAAATCAGTTCGTTATTTCGAAAATCTAACTTCTATTTGTGATCAAGGGGTCCAAATTAGGTGAGAAGGGTCTAACCTCAATTTAGGAGCGAAAGAATAGCAATTATAATTTTTTTGGTAACGATTTGCAGTGAGTAGTTCGATACAGTTGAGGTGCCTTAGGCGCATCTTAGTTTAAAATCCTCTCTGCATCATCTCCGCGACGCGGAGATGTGTATTTTCCTGGTAGTGATTTTCAATTGTGTTCTAAATTATTCTAAGTGTTGGGACCAAGATTCCCAAATGTGACCTATACTGAGTCAAATTTAACCCTTACATCATTCTAAACATTTCCCAATACTCCCCAAAACACTTAGCCATATTTTCACTCCGAATTCAAAAGACTCAAAGCCCTTATCAGAATTTAAGGATTCTCTTCAAGATTTAAGTCTCCATTGTCAACCTTTACCAGAACTACTCCAAAGCTAAGGTATGTGGTATTGAACCATTCAGTCATTTCACCCATGGTGCCTAAAACCTCATTTACTTAATATTTCATGATATAAAGTTGATATAAAAGTATGGTTATTTTAGCATGTTTTGAGCTTGAAATGTTGGATCTAATATTGGATATGATGAGGGGTTTTCATAGGAATGTCCTGGGGGTTTTGCAAGGTGTTGATCAAAGGTTTTATCATTAGCTTTCCTGCATGATTTCATCTTTAACTTGCATGCTCTTTTACTCCCATCATACACCCCCAAGGTGTTTGATAAAATGTTCGATTATGATTTCTTGAGGAATTGAGGGTCGCAAGCATAGGATATGATATAATAGATGTCATGATGATGAAATGAGACAATGTATATGACATGTATGTTCTATATAATGTGTTGCATTAGACCATGCCTGATCCGGGGGTATAGGAGCTCGGATAACCAGGTGAGGTTTTGTACCTTGCTACTAAGGTGTCCGGGTGTGAATGACATCTACCATATGAGGGGTAAGTATCTTGCCACCAGGGTGTCCGGGTATGAACGACATCTACCATGTGGGGGTTAAGTACCTTGCCACCAGGGTTTCCCGGAGTGAATGACATCTACCATGTGAGGGGGAAGTACCTTGCCACCAGGGTGACCGGGTGTAAATGACATTTCTCATCTAAAGTTGGGATTCTATCTTGGCATCTTCTACATATATTATACCTTATATGAGCATGAGTTATGTAAAACACATTTTACTTATGAATTGATCATACATGTCATATTACTATATCATGCCTACTGCCTATTGTTATGCATTTTAAGTATGAAACTTATCTCTTATAGCATTTTATCCCATATACTAAGTACATTTAAATGTAGTAATGTATACTATTGCGGACATGATATCACTATATAGGAATCGGTTCCCAAGTTGATCATCCTCCTCCTCCGTATTGCTAGATGGTGTTATTGAAAGCTTATTGGTGAGTCCTCCATTTCGGAGACTTTGGTTTTTGTCTTCCTATTATCTGTGGATTGAGATACCATTTTATGTTATATTTGACTATGAGGGTGAGAACAGTTGCCTTTTCTTGGCCCCTAGTCCATCTATATATTTAGAGGTATTTTTTGGACAAGTTGTGTGTATATGATATGAGCCATAACTCCTTGTCTTGTAGTGTTGTCGTTTATGCATGCTTCCCTTAGCCTCATTGCCCTTTTTAATATATATGTATTTTGTGTGCTTCCGTGGCCAAAGATGTGTAATGACAAGTTAAGAGTCTTGTTTAGGGTTCCTTGGAGATTCCCCGTTCGCCGTGTCATGTTTAAGCCGTAGGTTTGTGTCGTGAAAAACTTGGTATCAGAACACTAGGTTGATAGATCTTTGGAGTCCAGAGCACCATCCAATAGAGTCCTATTCATGGTTGTGAAATACACCATAACTATAAATAAGAGGGTTTGAGACGTTTTAGGAAATGTTTCCCTTCTCCATGTCCTAAGTCATACAATAGAGTTGTGATAACTATTCCCTCTTAACGAATGTTCTTTGCTATGCTAGATCATGCTGAATACTAGAGCAAGATAGGCCCAAATTCCCGAGGAGCAACTTACCAATGGTGAGCTCCGAGATGCCCTTACCATGCTTGCCCAAGTGGTGGCCAATCAAGTCCAACAAGGGGCCCAAGCCCCTCATGCTACTATCCTGGGAGCTAGGGTAAGGGACTTCATGAGGATGAATCTGTAATACCCCACACCTTATACTACACTACTAGTACAATTCGAATGAAATGTGATATGATTTGGTTAAAACAATGCTAATTTTCAAATGTTCTTGAATCTCGCGTTAATGGTCTATATGTGCGTCTAGCGCTTGAGAGGGTAGAGTATATACTTGTTTTGTGTTGAAATGAAGAGATTATGGACTTAAAATTAAGTGAGAGAATTGAGGTGCTTGTAGGGCTTTGAAGCAAGGAGGTGAGTCAGTTACTTGCTTAGCTTAAAATTGCTAACTAAATGGAGATGAGACCCGGCATCGAAATTGTCCAAGTTCGGTTACGAATAAAATATGTGTTAAGGGTGTAACCTCAAATATGTGTTAAGGGTGTTAATATGGATTTTGTTATATGTTTTCCTCGCTCACCTCAAAAGTTTGACTCCATATGGATGATAGTTGACAGACTCACAAAGTCGGCACACTTCTTATTGGTCAGGAGCAACTATACAGCTGACGAATATGCAAAGCTATACCTAAAGGAGATAGTCAGGCTACATGGAGTCCCAATTTCCATTATATCTGATCGAGGGGCTCAATTCACTGCAAAGTTTTGGAAGTCCTTCCAAAGAAGTCTAGGGACACAAGTGAACTTGAGTACAACATTCCACCCTCAAATAGATGGTCAAGCAGAACGCACCATTCAGACACTTGAAGATATGTTGCAAGCTTGTGCATTGGACTTTAAGGGTAGTTGGGAGGACCATTTGCTACTTATTGAGTTTGCCTGTAATAATAGCTACAATGTGAGTATCAAGATGGCACCTTATGAGGACTTGTATGGAAGGAAATATAGGTCACCAATTCGATGGTTTGAAGTGGGTGAAACCAACTCACTTGGGCCAGATCTAGTACAACAAGCCATCGAAAAAGTTAAGGTGATACAGCAGCGACTAGAAACTGCCCAGAGTTGACATAAATCATATGCAGATGCCTGGAGAAGAGGACTGGAATTTTCAGTAGGTGATTGGGTATTTTTAAAGGTGTCTCATATGAAAGGGGTTATGAGATTTGGTAAGAAGGGAAAATTGAGTCCACGCTACATAGGGCCGTACCAGATTATTAAGAAGATTGGACAGGTCGCATATGAATTAGAGCTACCCCATGAGCTTTCAATGGTTCATCCAATTTTCTATATCTCAATGCTTCGAAAATGCATAGGTGACCCATATCGTATCACTCCTATCAGGGATGTACAAGTTACAGAGGATCTTACTTATGAAGAGGTACCTGTTGCTATTCTATATCGTCAAGTTAAGATGCTAAGGAACAAAGAAATAGCTTCAGTTAAAGTACTTTGGAGGAACCGACAAGCAGAGGAGATGACTTAGGAAGCTGAGGATGCAAGGAAGTTGAAATACCCTCACTTATTTGAAGCTAAAGAGAAAGTCCAACATACAGAATTGGGACACTAATAGGTATGTGTTACTGAATACTTAATGTGTTGCTAAAGTCTGTGTAAGTAAAGGTTTAAACTTGGCTAAGCTGTCTAATTGTGCTTACATTCAAGGACGAATGTTCCTAAGGGGGGGAGGATGTAATACCCCACACCTTACACTACACTACTAGTACAATTCAAATAAAATATGACATGATTTGGTTAAACCAGTGCTAATTTTCAAAAGTGCTTGAATCTCACGTTAATGGGCTATATGTGCGTCTAGCACTTGAGAGGGTCGAGTGTATACATGTTTTGTGTTGAAATGAGGAGATTACGGAGTTATAATTAAGTGAGAGAATTGAGGTGCTTGTAGGGCTTAGAAGCAAGGAGGTGAGTCAGCTACTTGTTTAGCTTAAAATTGCTAACTAAATGGAGACGAAACCCGGCGTCGAAATTGTCCAAGTTCGGTTACGAATAAAATATGTGTTAAGGGTGTATCCTTGGGAAAAGATTTAACATCACATATGGACTATATTTACAGCCCAAGGTTGATAGAAAGAAAGGCCCACAGATATCACAAGACTCTTGGAAACTTTAGGCCCAAACTAAGAAGAACAAAATCTGAAAAATTGGCAGCCCAAGTCCAGTTAAGTTGGTGCTCCAAAAGGCCCAATATGAAAGGAGAAAGGAGCTGCATAACCTACTTGATATATCAAGGCTGAAAATGCATTAGTAAGTCGGCCTAATTTCTATTTTAAAAAGGGCCAAAGCAGCTCCCACAAAGCCATTATTCAGTTGAACTTACAAAAAAAAAAAACAGTTTTGTTTGCAAAGTTCTCCCAACGTGTCTTGACTTGTAAAGCAGCAAAGAAAGAACTTCTAGGGTTCTTATAGAAGCTCCATACATTGAAGTTAGTGGTAAGTAATCTAACATATGTTTTTAGTATGGTTTTATTATGAAAAATAAGAAGTATTTGTTAGTATGATAGTGCTGGAATTTCTAGACAGATTGTGTATTTGGAATTCTTGTGTACTTTTCTTTTTAATTAAGAGGATTTCTCTTGTTGGATGGATTTATAATGTATTAGAACTTAGTTATGCAACAAATAATGGTTTTACAGTAGTATAAAAACGCTGGTTAACTACTGTTATAGTCCACAAAAGCGAGTCATTATACGATATCACAATTATGTACTTCGTATGAACTTGTGGACTGTTGGAGAGCAAGTTGTTGCTTCATGTTATCAATAACTGATCTGTGGCTGTTATGAGACTAGTTTATAGCTGGATTTATGTGTAAATGTTGCTGGAATAGTTTGGTTAAAGTTGGAATAGGTTTGGAGTTGTCGATGTTGAAATGTAGCGAAGGAAAGGTAACGTTATGTTGCCCGTTTTTAGATTGCGTGAGATTGTGATGTGCTGTGTTGTGGGATGTTGTAAGGTTGGTATGGCATTAGAACAGGCTGCACATGATGTGTATAAGTGAATGTGCACTAGGGAATACGATTAGAGGCAAAATGGTTCAAAGAATACGCTATGGCTCGTAATTGTCCGCTTGCTGCCCATAGGTTATTTTGTTAAGTAATTAGGCTACCAAAGGGTGTCTATTGACTGCTAATTCTAGTTTTATCACCTACTATGTTGTAGATAAGTATTTGAAGGAAGAGAAGGTTATTTTGGCTTAGTAACGAGGTCATCCAACGAGGTATGTAAGGTTATTTGATGTTGTACCATTAGGCATGAAACATAGATCCTTCCTTGGCACATAAAGGCACTTACCAACTCCGACAGAACTATTAACCGTGTCTCCATCCTTTTACATGTTCATATGATTCATGATTCAATACATAGTCACTTCCAAATCTGGTTACATACATGAATACCATGATACATGAGTTCTTGTTGCCAGATAAAGTTCACAGGTTGTTCCATTTCATATGCATTTTATTATTTGTGTAACGTATTCTTTTTCCAATGTTATATTGTCTTGTATAATTATCTACATGTCACATGCTACATATATAGTATTACAGTTCCAATATTATGGCCACTAAAAGAATCATCTCAAAGGTAATTGAAAGATAAAGTATGCAATTTACGGGTGGTACCCCGAGGGGGTTCATTGCAAACCTCGCATAGGGACGATCCTGATACAGTTTACGAGTGGTACCCCGAGGGGGTTCATTGCAAACCTAGCATAGGGATGATCCTGATACAGCTTACGGGTGGTACCCCGAGAGGGTTCATTTCGAACCTAGCATAGGGACGATCCCGATACAGTTTCACTACTGATCAGTTGGTCATTTGTTACAGCTGTGCACAGATTTTATAGTACAGATTATAAAGTAAAGGTAATGTGATATAAAGAACGTAAAGTACATGATTCCACAGTCTAACTAAGGGTGCTCCCTGATCTTCTACAGATGCATGGTTTCATTTGAGATGTTACTTTATATACAGTATATTCTGCCTTACATACTCAGCACATTATCCCGTATTGACGTCCCTTACAGGGGACTTGTGTTTCATGCTGCAGGTACAGGTGTGAGTAGACCTCCCAAATAGAAGTACAGGATATTCAACTACTGTCACCAAGGTCCAAGTTGCTTCGGGGCTTTGTATACGTCTAGAGTTTATGTTCATATTGTACAGTTGGTTGAGGAGGGGCCTATCCTGACCCTTATCAGATGTTTTCTCTATTTAGAGGCTTTGTAGACTATGCAAAGTACAAATGAAAGTCATGTCTCGTACTTTAAGTACCGTGGCCCCAACGGCATAGTCATATACGTTACTTTTTCCTTGTTATCACTATTTATCTGCTTAAAGGCATGTCAAACATAGAAACCCCTTATAATATGTATAGAATGCATATAGTTACAGGTTGGTTCTCCCGATCCTTATCGGCAACGGCTGCCGGTCCGCCCTATGGGACTTTGGAGCGTGACAGAATCATCCAGTCTTCCATGGGTTGAAGGTGGATGAACATCCACAAGAGTTTATTGATGAAGTTTACAAAATTGTCTATCATGGGTATAGGGCCAAATAAGAAGGCGGAGTTGGCGGCATACCAATTCAAGGGGTTGGCCCAAATTTTGTTTGATCAATGGAAAGATAAGAATGGTAATGGTTATAAGGTGCTTTGGGAGGAATTCAAATTGGTCTTCCTTAATCGGTTCTTCCCTATTGAGCTTAGATAAGAAAAGTTGGTTGAATTTATGAATTTAAAGCAAGGTGGTATGGGTGTGAGGGAGTATGCCCTCAAATTTAATCAACTCTAAAAATATTCTCCTCACCTGGTGGCCGATTCTAGGTCAAGGATGAATAAGTTTTTTATGGGGGTCTCCGATTTGATAAGTGAAGAGTGCCGATCCACATTTCGTATTAGTAATATAGCTTGTCTCGGTTGATGACATATGCAGAGCAAAGGGAGGAAGAAAAGTTGAGAAAGATGAGGGGCCATGAGGCATAGAGAGCTCGTTTTGTGGGTGGGTTTCAAAAGGATGGTAGATATCAACAAGGCCAAAGGCCCCCTCATGCTACTAATAGGGGGTTTGCCCGTGATCTCCGTAGGCCTCAAGGTGTGGGTGTAATGGCTCCCAATGATGTGTGCCCTAAATGTGGAAAGTATTATTGGGGCCTATGTTTGAGAGGTTCTAATACATGCTTCGAATGCGGGGAGCTTGGTCACAAGAGGATAGATTGTCCAAAAAATCGCGGCGATGTCCGGGGTGCAAATGTGGTCCCATTGGCTAGAGGTGGTACTCAAAGTGGTTCCCCAAGGCATAATCGATTCTATGCTCTACATGGGAGGCAAGGGGTTAGTGAAGTACCTAATCTTTTTATGGTATGTTGAAAATCTTTGATCTTGATTTATATGCTTTGATTAATCCAGGTGCCACCCTTTCCTTTGTTACCCCTTTTGTTGCTAAAAAGTTCCATGTTGAGTTGGAGTTTTTGCATGATTTATGTGAGGTTTCTACTCCTATTGGTCCATCTATTGTGGCTAGGAGGGTGTATAGAAATTTTTTAGTTTGTGTATTGCATAAAATACTACCTTGTGATCTTATTGAATTAGATATGGTTGATTTTGATGTTATTCTTGGGATGTATTGGTTGCATGCATACTATGCTCCTATTGGTTGTAGAATCCGTAAGGTCAAGTTTCAATTTCCAAATGAACTTATCCTTGAGTGAGAATGTCATTATGTGGTAGTGATGGGTAGGTTCATCTCATGCATTAAAGCCCATAGGTTGATTTCCAAGGGGTGTTTGTATCATTTTGTAAGAGTCAAAGATGTGAAGTCCAAAGTCCCTTCCATTGAGTCGGTTCCGATTGTGAATGAGTATCTTGATGTCTTCCAAAATGACCTTCCCAGTGTCCCTCCCAAAAAAAAGATAGATTTTGGCTTAGATCTCCTTTCCGACACCTAACCTATCTTTATTCCCCCTTGCTATATGGCCTCGACGGAGTTGAAGGAGTTAAAAGAGCAATTAAAAGATTTATTGGAGAAGGGGTTTATTAGATCTAGCCAATCCCCTTGAGGTGCATTGGTGTTGTTTGTAAAGATGAAAGATGGGTCACTTAGGATGTGCATTGACTACTAGCAACTCAATAGGGTCACTATAAGGAATAGATATCTGCTTCCACGGATTGATGACTTGTTTGACCCATTGCAAGGGGCTAGCTTTTTCTCTAAGATTGATCTTCGGTCCGGGTACCATCAAGTGAGGGTGAGAGACTTTGATATTCCCAAGACGGCCTTTCCGACTAGATATGGAAAGTATGAATTTGTGGTGATGCCTTTTGGGTTGACTAATGCATCAACCATCTTCATGGACCTAATGAATAGGGTCTTCAAGCCCTACCTTGATTCCTTTGTTATGGTCTTCATTGATGATATTTTGATCTATTCCCATAATAGGGAAGAACATATGGGCCATTTGAGGGTTGTGTTGCAAAAATTGAGGGAGGAGAGAGTTTATGATAAATATGACAAGTGTGAATTGAAGGAGGTTGCATTCATAGGTCATGTGGTGTCGTGGGATGGTATAATGATGGATCCCAAGAACCCTGAGGTGATTAATAATTAGCCCAGACCATTGACCCTGTCTGTTATTAAGAGTTTCTTGGGCCTTGCGGGTTACTATAGAAGGTTTGTGAACGGGTTCTCCTCCATTGCTTCTCCTATGAAAAAATTGACTCAAAAGTAGGTTAAGTTTGTGGGGACCGAGGAATGTGAGAAAACCTTCCAAACATTGCAGGATAGACTTCTGTCTGCTCCGATATTTTCACTATTGGATGGGCTTGAGGGTTCTGTCTTGTATTATGATGCATTAGAGTTGGTTTAGGTTGCGTGCTAATGCAAAATGGTAAAGTTATAGCCTATGCTTCTAGGAAACTCAAAGTGCATGAAAGGAATACCCCACCTATGACCTTGAATTAGCCATTGTGGTGTTTGCATTAAAGAATTGGCATCATTATTTATATGGGGTGCATGTTTATGTCTTCACCGATCATAAGAGCCTTCAATATGTCTTCACTCAAAAAAACCTCAACTTGAGATAAAGAAGGTGGATAGAACTCCTTAAGAACCATGACATGAGTGTGCATTACCATACAGGTAAGGCAGATATTGTGGCAGATGCTTTGAGTCGGGTGTCTAAGGGTAGCGTAGCACATTTTTTTGGATAGTGGTGATAGGGAAATGGCTAGGGAGGTGCAAAATTTGGCTAGATTGGGGGTGAGGTTAGAAGATGTGGGTGTTGGTGTTTTTGTTGTTGATGGTTCTAAATCTTCATTGTTTTAGGAGGTGATAGCTAAACAAGATCTAGACTACTCCATGCTTGAGTTGAAGGCCTTGGTGAAAGAGGGCAAGGTAGAGGTTTTCTCCCAAGGGGGAGATGGGGCCCTTATATAACAAGGTAGGTTGTGTGTGTCATATGTTGATGGTTTAAGGGAGAGAATTCTTGATGAAGCCCATAATTACTCTTATTCTATCCACCCCGATTCCACCAAAATGTATAGAGACTTGAGGGATGTGTATTGGTGGGGAGGCATGAAGAGAGATATTGCCAAATTTGTTTCCGGTTGCCATAGTTGTCAACAAGTCAAAGCCGAACATCAAAGGCCAGGTGGCCTAGCCCAAGACATAGAGCTTCCTACTTGGAAGTGGGAGGTGATTAACATGGACTTTGTGGTTATGTTACCCAAGACTAGGAAAGGTTTTGATTCCATATGGGTGGTGATTGATAGGATGGCGAAATCCGCTCACTTTCTATCGGTCATGACTGCATATGGGGCTGAGGAATATGCAAACTTGTATATCCATTAGTTGGTGAAGTTGCAGTGGATTCCCTTATCCATTATATCAGATCATGGTGCACAATTTACTTCACACTTTTGGAGATCTCTTCAAAGGGGTCTTGGTACAAAGTTCACCTTAGTACAACCTTCCAGCCTCAAACGGATGGCCAAGTTGAAAGGACAATTTAAACACTTGAAGATATGTTAAGGGCATGTGTCTTGGAGCTTAAAGGTAGTTGGGATGACCATCTCCCATTGATTGAGTTTTCCTACATAAATAGCTATCGCTCTAGCATCGGTATGGCTCCTTTTGAAGCTCTTTTTGGGAGACGTTGTAGATTATTGGTGGGTTGGTTTGAGATTGGAGAGGTGGCTTAGTTGGGGACGGATCTGGTTATGGATGCTCTTGAGAAAATTAATATGATTAGGAAAAGATTGAGGACAACCCAAAGTCGTCAAAAATCCTATGCCGATGTAAAAAGAAGTGACCTAGAATTCCAAGTGGGTGATTGGGTTTATTTGAAGGTGTCTCCAATGAAAGTGTAGTCCATTTTGGTAAAAAGGGGAAATTGAGTCCAAGTTATGTTGGTCCTTATAAGGTGATAAATAGTTTTAGCAAGGTAGCTTATGAGTTGAAGTTGCCTAGTGAAATGAATTTGGTTCATCCGGTGTTCCATTTCTCTATGTTCAGCAAATGTGTTGGTGATCCTAATTCCATTGTACCTCTTGATTATATGGGTGTTGTTGAGGAGAACTTAACCTATGAGGAGGTTCTGGTTCTGATCTTGGATAGACAATTAAAGAGATTGAGGAACAAAAAGGTAGCATCCGTTAAGGTCCTTTGGAGGAACCAACAAGTTGAAAGTGCTACTTGGGAAGCCGAAGTAGACATGTAAAAGCAATATCCTTATCTCTTTGACTCCACTCAAGCCTAAGGTACTAATCCTAAGTTTCATATGTGTCTTTAAGTCTTACGTTTCAGCCCCCATTTCATTCATATGCATTCATGTTTAAGTTGCCAAACTCATGTTGATTTTAAACTTATTTTGAGATTTTGAAAATAGTGTCTTACATGCATTCTTGTAGGGGATAATTTGTTCATGATCACTCTTTTCTTTTATGTCGCTCATACATTCGGGGATGAATGTTCCCAAGGGGAAGATATTGAAACGACCCCAAATATTGCCCAAAAATGTGCTTCAGAATGCCCAAAATTTTGATTTCCTTATATCAAAAAATTTCGTTCTTTATTTCAAAAATACGACTTCATACTTTTGATCAAGGAGTCCAAATTAGGTGAAAAAGGGCCTAACCTCAATCTAAGAGCGAAAGAATAGCAATTATAATTTTTTAACTGATGATTTCTAGTGAGCAGTTCGTGATGGCTCCGCAACGCGCCTTAGTTCAAAATCATCTCTACATCCCCTCCACGATGCAGATATGTGAATTTCCTAGAAGTGATTTTCAATTATATTCCAAATTATTGTAAGTGTTTGGCCCAAGTTTCACGAACGTGTTTTACCCATACTTAGTCGAATTTTACCCTTATATCATTATAAACATTTTGAAATACTCCTCAAAACACAACCATATTTTCACTCCAAATCCAAGACTCAAAACTCTCATCTGGATTTAAGGATTCTTTCAAGCTTCAAGTCTCCATTGTCAGCCTTCACCAAGAACATCTCCAAAGCTAAGGTATGTGGTGTTGGAACCATTGGGTCCTTTCACCCATGGTGCCTAAACCCTCATTTACTTAATATTACATGATTTAAAGTTGATTTTACATGTGACTCTTGTATATTGAGAAATTTATTGCACAGTAATTTTTGTTCATGAAAGTATAGTTGTTTTAGCATGTTTTGAGCTTCAAATCTTTGATCTAATATTGGATTTGATGAGGGGTTTTGATAGAATGTCTTAGGGGTTTTGCAAGGTGATGGTTAAAGGTTTTATCACTAATTTTCCTACATAATTTTATCACTAAATGGCATGCTCTTTTACCCCCATTACACAGCCCAAGGTCTTTGATAGAATGTCCGTTTATGGTTTTGTTAGGAATTAATGATCCAAAGCATGAGATATGATATGATTGATGATATAATTGTGAAATGAGCCAATGTATATGATATGTATGTTCTATATAATGTGTTGCATTAGACCATGCCCTATCCGGGGAGTATAGGAGCTCGGATAACCATGTAAGGGGTGTTGTACCTTACCACCAGCATGTCCGGGTGTGAACAACATCTACCACGTGAGGGGTAAGTACCTTTCCACCAGGGTGTCCGAGTGTGAATAACATCTACCATGTAAGGGTAAGTACCTTACCACCGGGGTGACCGAGTGTGAACGACATCTCCCATCCAAAGTTGGGATTCTAGCTTGGTCTCTTCTACACATATAATACCTTATATGAGCATGAATTACCTAAAGCACATTTTACTTACGCATTGTTCATACATGTCATATTACTGTATCATGCCTACTTCTTATTGTTATGCATGTTGAGTATGAAGCTTATCTCTTTTTGCATTGTATTCCACATACTTAGTACATTCAAACGTACTAATGCATACTCTTTCCTACAAGATATCACCATGTAGAAACTGGTGCCCAAGTTGATCATCCTCTTCCTCTACGTGGCTGGACTATGTTATTCCAAGCTTGTTGATAAGTCCTCCATTTTGGGGACTTTGATTTTTGTCTTCCTATTATCTATGGATTGTGATAACATCTTATGTTATATTTGACTATAAGGGTGAGCCCGATTACTTTTTCTTGGCCGTTGCTCTATATATGTATTTAGAGGTGTTTATTGGACAAGTTGTGTGTATATGATATGAGCCATAACTCCTTGTCATGTAGTTTTGTCATTTATGCAAGATTCCCTTAGCCCCATTGCCCTTGCTTAATATATATGCCTTTTGTGTGCTTCCTCGACCAAAGATTGTAATGACAAGTTAAGAAGCTTGTTAATTCCTTCTGGATTCCGCATTCGCCATGTTACATTTAGGACCATGGCTTGGGTCGTGACAGAGCTTGACATGTATCTTTTCTTTGTAAAAACCTAAGTGACTTAGCCTTATTAGTTGTAAAACCCTGAAATTGGCCCTGGTCCTTCCTTGAATATTATGCACCTTGACTGAAGCAAAAATCCTAAGTTGAGTGTGGTACCAATAGTGGCCCTAGTTCTAAGGTTGGATAATATGCATCTTAACTCAAGACATAAGCCTAAGTTAAGGGTGGTTAGTGTAAGGGTGAAATAAAAAATCGGGGTAGGGGAAGTTAGTGATACATGGAAAAGGAGAAAAAAATGTATATTGGGTGCAAGCAAAATGAATGATGCCTTAGTTATGAGCTAAATGAAATGAACAGTAAATATAAGGCAAAAAGTTGAAAAATCAAAAGAAAAAAACTAGAAAAGCTTGAAATAGGAGAAAGGGAGAATGGAACAAAAGTAATAATGTTGGTAGTGAAAAAGGTGTAGAAAAACGCAATGTCAAGGAGGGCCTTTAGTCACGATTTTCCAGAAGCATCATACCATAGCCCCCTGATCCAACATTATAAGCCAATAAAGTCCTACTGCGATCCTAGTCCTAGTAGTCATAGGTCTTAGTCATGAGTATAGGGGAAAGCATGTGGTATTGGGCATGATACATGAATATCTTTGTGAGAGTGAGTGTTTTTGCATAGTCATAAGATCATACATGAAAACATCATTGTGAGTGAGATAAGGGACTTCTTTCTATGGGGGAACTTGCAGTACATTGTCAATAGTAGACTTATTCAGTGATTGTGGCTTATTGATGGTTTCCTCGCTTGTCGTAGTTGCATTATCACATGCCTTGAACTGTGTTGGTTTACTGGATAACTATGTGATTGTATTTTGAAAAGTGGTGTTGGTGTCTGTGCTTAAGTTTGATGAGATGTATGTCATTAGATTGAGGTTTGTGTGTTATTATGTTACTGATATAGATTGATTCTGTTGCTTGAGGACAAGTAACAATTTTAAGTTGAGGGTGTTGATGTGCTGTCAAAATCCAACACTTTTGATATGTAAAACTTGGAGAGTTGTGCGTTCTCAATGCAATGTTAGTAGGTTTGATGTGTTTTTATATTTGTCTTGCTGGATTTCAGGGTTGGCAATGCAATGTTAGTAGGTTTGATGTGTTTTTATATTTATCTTGCTGGATTTCAGGGTTGGCATTTAATTTCGGCAAAATATACAGAAGTTGCTAAATTTGAGGATCCACGAGACCCTTTACCGGCCATAGAGTGTTCTATGGCTGTGAAGATGGTTTTGTGTGCAATACTAGTGAAGGGTGGATTTTTGACGTTTGGTCTACAAACATGTAGACGAGCTATAGAGGACTTTACGAGCCAAAAACCTAGTTTCATACCCTAAGGGTCAAAGATTAGGATTTTCGGTAATTTCATCAGACAAAACCCACTACGGGACATAGAGAGGTGTCATAGAAGCCAAGTTCAGAATTGAAGCAATAGATCACGAAAGCCCGACTACGAGCCGTAAATCACTATATGGCCCGTAGAGTACCTCGTGAAGCCTACCAACCTAGTTGTCCTATTTTTGTTTTGGATTTGTATTTTAAACACTATAAACAGGTTTTTAGGTTATTTTTCTTAAGGGAGGGGCAAGAGTAAGTAGAGAAAAACATAAGAGAGTTTGAGAAATAATTGTAAACTTTAATTTCATCTTCTAAATACAATCTTGTGATTCTCATTGAAGCTTTGGATTTTCTTGTTCTTATTTCAATTATGTAAGTGAGATGAGTACTATTTATTTCGGAGAATCAGTTTGGATTCATGATAGGAAAGTCAATTACTGAAGCAATTCCTATTGTTTGGAGATTAATGGAGAGATATAGGGAAAGAAAGAAGGACCTCCAAATGGTGTTCATTGATCTCGAGAAGGCCTATGACAAGGTTCCGAGGGATCTCCTATAGAGGTGCCTAGAGGTGAAAGGTGTCCCAATGGCATATATCTTGGCAGTTAAGGACATGTACAATGGAGCCAAAACTTGGGTCAGAATGGTGGGAGGAGACTCCGAGTATTTTCCTGTTGAGATGGGACTCCATCAAGGATCTCAGTTAAGACCTTTCCTGTTTGTCTTGGTGATGGATGAGCTGAAGCGATCTATCTAGGAGGAGGTTCTATGGTGTATGCTATTTGCGGATGACATAGTATTGATTTATGAGACTCAGACTAAAGTTAATGATAGGTTGGAGGCTTGGAGACACGCCTTGGAGTCCAAAGGATTGAAACAGAGCACCACCAAAAAGGAATTCTTGGAGTGCAAATTCAGTGTTGTGAGGGATGAAGCAGACATTGATATGAGGCTTGCCACGAACCCTATCCCCAAGAGGGAAAACTTTAAGTATCTGGGGTCTATCATCTAGAGTAGTGGTGATATCGATGATGATGTCACACATCATATTGGGGAAGCATGGACAAAATGGAGGCTTTCCATAGGATTAATGAGTGACAAGAAGATACCACCTACACTTAAAGGTATATTTTACAGAATGGTGGTTAGACTATTTCTGTTGTATGGAGTGGAGTTTTGACCAATAAAAACTGCATATGTTCAAAAGATGCATGTCACAGAGATGAGGATGTTGAGATGGATGTGTGGTCACACTAGGAGTGATAAGATTAAGAATGAGACTATTTGGGAGAAGCTAGAGGTAGCCCTTGTGGCTGATAAGATAAGGGAAGCGAGACTGTGATGGTTTGGCCATGTGCAGAGAAGGAGTACGATGCTCCTATTAGGAGGTGCGAGAGGCTGGTTTTTGGAGCTACATAGAGGGGTAGATATAGACTAAAGAAGTATTGGTGGGAGGTGATCAGACATGATATTGCGAATCTTGATCTTATCGAGGACATACCCTTTGATAGAAAGGAATGGAGGTCGCGAATTAGAGTAATAGCCTAATTGGGTGGTAGGGTTAGATGGATGTCAGGCATTGGGGTATAGTAGGGTAGCAGGAGTAGTCATGTTTATATCATGCTTGTCACTATCTCTCGTATGTGTGTTAATTTTACCATATTTACAAATTGCTATTTTCTTTTTGATATTAGTCGCCCTTTCTATTCCTTTTATTTACTTGTTGTCATATCTAGTTTATTCTGTTTATGGGTTTTTGAGACATGGGTTCTCAGGAAATAGGCTCTCTACTTTTATAAGGTAGTGGTAAGGTCTACGTACATTCCACCCTCCCCAGATCCCACTTGTGGGACTCCACTGGGTATGTTATTGTTGATGCAATTCAATTACGTAAGTGTTCATTTATGTTATTCCAATTCATAAGTCTTGTATCTACAGTAATCATGAGTAGCTAAATCCACAACAAGGTTTGTGAGAACTAAGAAGAACTAACAAGGTAAAATTAGATAATTTGTAATTCTTGAAAAGTGTTCTATTAATTTGTTCTCTTCATTTTGAACGCTTTCTAATGGTGGTCAATGTTAGAATCAGCCTAGTATTACTAACTGTACCAAGGTAGTAGTGAATAGAAAATGATATTGATTAACAGGATTCGGTCGATGTTTCTTGTCTAATCAAGCGACCTGGGCCAAGGAGAGGTTGGTCCCCGGCAATAAGTAAGGTTAGTAATGTCATGATGTGGAGATGGACCAAATCAAGTAGTGAAATTAGCCTCACGCTTAGGCCAAGGGTTTTGTGAACTTAACTTACCGTTTTGCAAGCTACACTAGAAATGAATTCAGTTATCTGGTAATACCAAGTTAGGGAATCATGGGGAACACAACACCTTATTTTCTTTTCATATTAGCTAAACTCTTGTTTTAGCTCAGAATTACTTTCACTAGTTGTTATAAACTCTTCCCACCCCTTTGGGAGATAAGTTCGTGGATAAACTCAAATTCCAATTGAATTCTTCTAAGTATATCATATTCCCTTGAGTTCAACCCAACCTTGGTTAGGTTATATATCTTTGCGACGATTGCTTTAGCCTCAATTGAAGGTGTATCTTGGGCGACATCAGTGAAGAAGTATATAGGTATTTTGAAAGTCTTAGGATAGTATAGAAAGGAACAAACATCCCTTAGGTGTAACCAAAATTACAAAAACACCATTAATGTAACAAATGATGAAATGTTGCCAGGGTTCTGTAGGAAGGACATACAGATCATTTCAAGCCACTTCACCATCTTCCTGTGATGAAGTTCAAAGATGGTGATTCGACACTTAGAAATTTTTCACACCAACATCCATAAGGAGGGCCCATATGGCCCGTGAAGAGTCATACATACCGTATGAGGTTCATATGGGAAGTGCCTTGGCTAAAATGTGATTTATAAAGAACCATGGGGCCCATAAAGTGCCACATAGATCGTGTAGTGTTCATGTGGTGCATGTTTTGATCTTGAGCTCCACCATAAAACCATCACTCTATACACAAGGCCAAGGGCCACCTCGAGGGTCCTCCGCACAGCTCATGGTACGGCACACGACCCGTGGAGGTGTCCATAAGGTGTCACCTTGGTCAAAACCTTTCTAAAATCAAATTCCAAGTACCAGTAAAACCTTACAAAGTCCAGATCCTAACATGTCATAGGTCTTTGAGATAATGAATGTTTGTCTGCTACTTTGTTGTGGGTTTATGTTTTCCTCCAATTATAATTGTAAATCTAAGGTTGTAAACTTGGACTTATTTTTAGATCCTTGGGTATTACAATAACATAAATATTTGGAGTAAATGGATTCCCTAATAGTGATGGGTAATTTTTATTTATGTTGAATGCCATAATAGAGTTCAACTGACTAAGGTTTTAGATCATTCCATTACCCATTTGTATATGTCCTATCACGTTCTTGTGTAAATTGCATGTGAAGTCTTAATCGATTCACACCAAAACACTGCAATTGACTTAACTATGACCGTAGGTTACCAGCTTTCTAGCCCATCATAGCCAATTGACAATGAGATTCAATAATTAAGACCCACTAGTAGGAATTACATTAAATTGTGTACACCCTTAACATATCTCTACTCATTGATTACATTTTACTTAGCTAAATATGTGAGTTAGTAATAATTAGTACAACCACAAATTATTTCTTAGAGAAATTACAATTAACTAGTTCAACTGGTCACTTTGAGTCTAGAATCTAACATACCATTCCCTGTGGGATCGACCGCGACTCTTAAAAAGTTTGGTTCATATAACTGAAGAATGGTCACTCTTTCAATTGTAGAGGTGTAGTTGAGCATTATCAGAAATGGGTTGTTGATGGGAAATGACTTTTGATTCTTATATTAATGTTTCATTTTGAATTTGTTTTTACTAATTGTTGCTTTTAACTTTTGTTTTGTAATTTTGTATTTTTTTCTGGTGCTAACATGAGCAAACAAGGAGTGTTGCTAGTGATGCGGGATTGATAAATTAAAGATATCATTTCGAAAAAAACTTGGTTGTGTTGTCCTTACAATGATTTTATGAATAAGATGTTGCTGCAAATATAATATCGAAGTCTAATAATGCTAACAAAGCAGCAACTGATCAACTTGTGGATGTTGGCATTATGAGGCAACCATTTGCTCTGGATTAAGCCTTACTATGTCGAATGGCAAAAACAAATCGAGCTTGGAACATAAGGGAAGACAAAGCTATTTAGCATCTTCAGTTGTCAATAAGGAAATGCTCTAGAAAGATCAAGAACACAATGAAAATACATCTCGAATTATCACTCAACTTGACATTATTACTATGTATGTGATAGGGCCTCTTCTATGAGGAATCCACAAAAATGTGAATGTTGTGGGTGCCATTGTAAATAATGAGGATGCTAATTTTGAGGTGCTTTACAATGTGGAACTCTAATTTGTTGCTAATTATATGAGGGGGAGTGCTTCTCGACTGATCTTTCAAACGCAAGCCAAGCATTAAGGTTGGATGAATGAGTGAGATGGTAATTGAAAGGATAGATATTAGCATGATAAGAATGTTGTGTCACGTCCAAAGCCTAGGTCCTATACATGACACGACTCATGGGGAACCCAAAGGGACCACAAGAAAGCCTCTTAATATATCATTACACATCATTAGTTGCCGAAGCAATAAAATAACAATAAGAATTAGTAAATAGGGATAATTAGGGCTATGGGACATTTTTCATGTCATAAACATCGTAGATTCAAAGAGAGTTAAGGCACATAGCATCTTACATAACTTGTCTAACAACACCTCTAAACGTAGAATTTATCAGGGGCCAAGATAAACAATCGGGCTCATCCTCATAGTCAAAGCATACAAATAAAGGCAAAAGAGTCTTAGCATAACATAAGAGTAAAAGACATCGTCGTCGGAGTTGAGGACTCACCAAGTAGCTTAGGAGAGATTGTATTAGTCATGTGGAGGAGGAGTGTTACAAGGCGGGTCTCCGGTTACTACATGGTATCATCATGTAGGCATAAAATATACATTAGTACGTTTGATTGTACTAAGCATGTAGGATGCAATGTAGGAAGACACAAGCGACATAATCAAGACGCATAAACATAGGCAATGAATAAGTATATAGAGATATGGCATGCATGGATGGTGCTCAGAATAAATCACATTTACATATAACGTAATATGTGTGAAAGAAGTGACCATCAATATAGAATATCCGAGGCCTACTACCCCATTGGAGAGGCGATTGAGGTACAAATCCCTCAACGTGGTTATTGAGGTACGTACCCCCAACATAGTAGCACAGGCCTACTACCTCCTGAGTGAGGAAATCGAGGTACAAACCCCTCAATGTGGTTATTAAGCTACATACCCCCCAATCATTGTAGCACGAGCACACTACCTCCCAAGCGAGGCAATCAAGGTACCAACCCCTCAATGTTGTTACACGGGTCTATAACTCCCCGAGCTAGGCTTGGTCAACTCACAATACTATAGAGGAAAATGACACACACACACACACACACACACACACACACACATATATATATATATATATATATATATTCCTTTCATCGTCATAAAGTCATTCAAATCATAAGTCATGCTTTAGACCTTCAACAACTAAAGAATCCATACCCGAACATTTTGTCAAACACTTGGCGGGTGCATAATGCTAGTGCAAAACCATGCAATTCAAGAATGAAACAATGCAAGTAAATCCAATGCAAAACCACCCACTACTACTTGGTAATACCATGATGCAATATACATCAAAATGCTTCATCAAATCTCAAGATAGATCCAAGATACATAGCTCAAAACATGCTTAAACAGACACAGTTTTGAGAAATCCCAACATAGTTCATAGTCAAATCTTAGTAAGTAAGACCCATAAGTAAATCAACATACAAACAAGATATTTATGTAAAAAGGAAGATTAGGGACCATGGGCGAAAGGACCTTATGGTTGAAACTCACATACCTTGACTTTACTGAATCACTTGACAAAGATCTAAAATGGAGACTTGAAGCTTGAATGAAACCCTTAAGATCCGCATGAGTTTGGGACTTGAAATTTGGGGTGAAATATTTGTCTAAGTGTTTGAGAGACTATTGGGGAATATCTTGTATTATATAAAAGTGAAGTATGGATAAGCATATATATTTTCATGCATAGGAACACTTAGTCCTAAGACCTAAAATTCTTGGACAAAGATAAAATAACTAGGCAAAATTAACACTAGTCTGCGCCCCTGTCGCGTTACGTCAGGGGCACGGATGAACCGTGAAATTCATCATTTTTGGATTTTTTAAATTTTGATACAGTTGCGCTGAAATCGGGGTTAGACCCATTATGTAATAAATTTGCACCCTGATCAAGAATATGAAGTCCAGTTATTGATATCACGGACGAATTTTGAGATATATAGAAATTACGATTCCGAGGTCTTTCGAGGCAAATTTTCAGGCACTTTTCAGGGTCGTTTCAATATCTCTCCCTTGGGAACATTCTTCCCCAAATGTAAAAAAAAAACATACATAAGAGGAGAAATTATGAAGATATCAGTCCTAACAAGAATGCATCAATAAACTTAAATATTGTTTCAAAAATCTAAACATAAGTGTTAAAAGTCACCATGAGCTTTATCAACAGAATCATGAATGTATGCAACTGATATAGGGACTGAAACATAATACTTGAAATAACATAGGAGACTTAGAGTTAGTTCCTTAGACATGAGTAGAATGGAAGAGATAAGGATATCATTTTTGCATGTCCGCTTCGACCTCTCATGTGGCACTTTCGACTTGTTGATTCCTCTAAAGGAACATAACGGAAGCAATATCCTTATTCCTCAACCCCTTCACTTGTCTATAAAAGATATCTACTAGAACATCTTCATAAGTTATGTTGTCTTCAACAACACCCACAACATGCAATGGGAAAATAGCATTCAGATCACCCACACACTTCCTCAATATATACAAATGGAAAGCCGGATGAACCAAAATCCATTTCACAAGGATCCTCCAATTCATAGTCCACCTTACCAATCCTCTCCAACACCCTATAAGTACCCATAAATCTTGGACTTAATTTACCCTTCTTACCAAAATGAACCACACCCTTCGTGGGTGACACCTTCAAATAGACCCAATCACCAACTTTAAATTCAAGCTCTCTTCTCCTCACATTGTTATAAGACTTTTGACAACATTGGGCGGTGGTCGACCTTTTCTAATTAAAAAGCACCTTACCTTCTCCATAGCCTCCATAACTAGATCCAGAGCCAACAAAGTCATTTCTCCCACTTCAAGCCACCTAACCGGTGATCTACAACGTCTACAGTAGAAGGCCTCAAAAGGAGCCGTGCCAATATTAGAATGACAACTATTATATGAAAACTCAATCAATGGTAGATGATCATCCCAACTACCCTTAAACTCCAAAATACAAGCCTTAAGTATTCCTCAAGAGTTAAAATAGTTCTTTCGGCTTGGCCATCTATTTGAGGGTGAAATATCATACTAAGTATTACCTTGGTCCCACAACCCTTTTTGAAAGACCTCCAAAAGTGTGAAGTAAATTGAGCACCATAATCTAATTTGATAGACAAGGGCACCCCATGCAATCTCACCAACTCATAAATGTACAATTCATCATAGTCTTCGACCTCATAAGTGGTCTTATCCTGTAAGAAATGTGCCGACTTGGTCATCCTATCAACCACAACCCAAATAGAATCAAAAACCTTTCAAGTCTTAGGCAACCGATGTCACGACCCAATCCTAGGGCCTAGATGTGACTGGTGAATGGGGAACCCGAAGGAACCCCAAACAAGCCTCATAGCATATCATTACACATCTTTGTAACGGAAAAAATTAGAATGACAATAAGAGATAAATGAAAACAAGGGGAAATTGGGGCTAAGGATACACTTCCTTGTCATAAATGTCAACATTCAATAGACTCAAGATCATAACAAAGATACGTAACATGTCCAACAACACCTATACAACAGAGATAAGTGCGAGGGTCAAGAGAAAGCAATCGGGCTCACCCTCATTGTTAATACATAAGTCAAAGAGAAAAAGTCATAATACATAGAAATAGAGCATAAATAATGTACTCGGATTGAGGAAACACCAACAATCTTGATAGAAGTCGTAGTAGCCACGTGGAGGAGGAGGATCAGTCGATACACCAGTTTCTACATGGTGATATCATGTAGGCATAGAGTATGCGTTACTACATATGAATGTACTAAGTATGTAGTATGCAATGCAACAAGAGATATGCATCATAGGAAAAATACATAATCATAAGAAATAGATACCATACAAATAATATGACATGTACGAATAATGCTTGAAGTAAAATCATTCTTATATAGAACATAATACGACTATAAGGAGTGACCATTATACTGCAAGCCAAGGCCTACCACCCCCTTGGATAGGACCATGAGGTACAAACCCCTTCATGAAGTTGATGGAGTAGAAACACCCCACCGAGGTTGATGGAGTGTAAAACCCCCACCAAGGTTGACAGAGTATAAACCCCCTATTAAGGTTGATGTGTACCAACCCCCAACAAGGATACCCAGGCTTACGACTCCCTGAGCTGTGTGGCCAATGTACCAACACCTTGATAGGTTACCTGGGCATACAATACCCCAAGCTAGATTTGGTCATCCCCAACACTATATAGATATAATGTCATATTTATATATATACACTCCTTTCATCATCATACACATACATTCCTTTCATCATCATTTTATCATCATTTCATCAACATTTCATAATCATTTCATCATCATATAGTCATTCAACTCATAAGATATACATTGGAACTTCAATTTCTCAAGATACCATGATCAGACATTTTATCAAACACTTAGAGGGTGCATAATGCTAGTGTAAAATGATTCAATTCAAGAGTGAAATAATGGTACAAAAATCAGCGTAAAGCCATCAATAGATAATTGGTAACATCCTCAAATAATATACATCAATACACTTAATCAATCCTCATCATAGACCTTAGATTCATAGATCCAAACACAGTGAAATAGTCACAATTTCATAAACTCAACATGGTGTGCAGTGATTTTCATAATAGATAAAACTCATGAATAAATCAACTTTATATCATGCAATCTTTAAGTAAAGAGAGCTTGGGTATCATGGGTTAAAGGAACCCATGAAAGAAACCCATATAACTTAGCCTTGAAGATAAACTTAATAAAGATTGAAGATGGAGACTTGAAGCTTGAGAGAAAATCCTTAGATCCGGAGAGGGTTTTGAGACTTCAGTTTAGGATAAAAATATATGGCTTAGTGTTTGAATAAGTATTGGGGAATCTTTAAAATGATATGAGGGTGAAAATTTGTTAAGTATAGGTATATTCACGTTAGGGACACTTTAGGCTCAAGACTAAAAAGCTTGGACAGCAAGAAAATAACTAGGATGAATTTACACAGGTTTGGATATTGTCCGCAACATAGAATTGTAGCAATGGTGTTGAATCTACACATGTCCGCGACGGAGGTGCGTCTCAGTACCATCGCGGACTGACACTAGATAAGAAAAATTGTGATAATTGAAATTGCTAATCGTCTGCTCTTAAATCAGGGTCTGGCCTTATTTCTACTCAAAATGACCCCCTGATCAAGAATATATAGTTGCATTGTCGATATAACACACATATTTTGAGATATATGGAAATTATGGTTTCGACACTTTCGGAGCATATTTCAGGACATTTTTTGGGGTTGTTTCAATATCTCCCCCTTGAGAACATTCGTCCCCGAGTGTCAAAGGAACGTATATGAGAGACACAAAAATGACTATTTCAGCCCACATAGAGATTCAACAATTCACTTAAACATCATTTCAAAAAATTCATCATAAGTGTAAATCATCATGAACTTATCAATTTAAACATGAACATATGCAATAAAATGGGGCTAAACATTAGACTTGAGATAAAATGAAGGACTTAGATCAATACCTTAGGGTTGAGTGGAGTGGAAAGGATAATAATATTGATTTTGCATATGCACTTCAGCCTCCCAAGTACCACTCTCAAATTGTTGATTCCTCCAAAGGAATTTAACGGAAGCCATTTTTTTTTCTCAACCTCTTCACTTGCCTATCTAAAATCTGAATCAGAACCTCTTCATAAGTCAAATTAAACTCAACAATACCCATAACATCAAGAGGTACAATGGCATTCGGATCCCCTATACATTTCCTCAACATGGACACATGGAACACCGGATGTACTAATTCCATCTCACTAGGCAACCTCAACTTATAAGCTACCTTGCCAACCCTACTCATCACCTTATAAGGACCAATGTATCCTGGGCTCAACTTTCCCTTCTTACCAAAATGTACCACATAGATCCTGCAATAGGGGTTTTGTGACAAGTTAAGTAACTCAAATTTAGAGACCCTTGGTTTATAAAAGGTCATTTATGGCTCATAGAGTGCTCTACATCACGGGAATAGGGTCTCATAGACCCGTCCGGACAGGAATTGAATAGGGGTAAATTTGACCTTTCCATTTCCTTATAAGTTTAAGCTACATCATTTTGACCTTATCTATGTCCCTTATCAGTTTACATAAACTTAATACATCTCATTCTTCCTCATTCCAAAAGCCCTAAGTCTCTAAACCCTCTCTAATACTCTCAAGTTCCTACAAGGCTTCAAGCAACAAGGTACAATCTAGGGTTCCAAATTCCTCATTATCTCCTAAGGTTTTTCTATATCCTATCATCAAAGTATGTGGGTTAGATTATGGGGATCTTCCTTCTCACAAGACCAACCAATTCTCTTATCACGACCCACGCCTAGGGCCTAGACAGGACCAGCTAATGGGCAACCCAAGGAACCCCAGACAAGCCTCATAGCATATCATTACACATCCTTGGTTATGAAAGAAATAAAATATAACATTAAGAGATAGGCATAACAAGGTAAATAGGACTAAGGGTAAACTTCTTTATCATAACATCAAGGAAAAAGAGAGTCAAGACTCATAACATAGATACATAACATTTCCAACAACACCTCTACTACATAGAAAAGAGCGGGGGCCAAGACAAGCAACGGGGCTCACCCTCATAGTCAATACATAACCAAAAGAAAGATAGTCTTAATATATAGCAAGAGATCATAAGTAATATCCCCAAAATGGATGACTCTCCTACAAGCTTGTAGGACAATCGAACTAGCTATGTGGCAGAGGAGGATTATCAAGCGGTGCTTCGGTTCCTACACAGTGACATCATGTTCGCTTAGAGTATGCATTAGTATATGTGGATGTACTGAGTATGTAGAATGCAATGGAACGAAAATGGACATTTTAGCCCAAATGCATAGAGATAGACAATAACTGGCATGCATGATTAATACTTAACTAAAATATACTTACATAACACATAACATATGTGTAAAAAAGAGACCATCAAACTGTTGGTGGATCGTCACATCCTACCACCCTTGATGATTAAGGTACAAGTCATGTCAATAGGTTAGTGGATCATTGCACCCTAACACACGTGGTGCCGTAGTACAAAACCCCCAATAGGTTGATGGATAAAAACCCCCAACAAGATTGGTGGATCGTTGTACTGTACCACCCATGGTGCTAGAGTACAAACCTCCCCGAATAGAGCATGGTCGCATTCCTACACTATATAAAAAATACCATACACATACATTCATTTCATCATCATATCATCATCCTATTGTAATTAAACTCATAAGACATTTATTGGACCTTCAATTCCTCACGATACTATAACCAAACACTTAGATGGTGTGTAATGTTAGTGTAAAACCATACGATTCAAGAGTGAAATAATGCTAGAAAATTCAATGTAAAAGCTTTACTAGATACTTGGTAACACCCTCAGGCAATATACATCAAGACCCTTAATATAATTTCACAATAAACCTTGGTTTAATAGCTTAAAACATAGCAAAACAGTTCCAATTTCATAAAACCCAACATAGTGTGCAATGATTTTCATAAGGATTAGGACCCATGAATAAATAATCTTTAAATCAGGCAAAGTTAAGTAAAAGGAAGCTTGGGTATCATGGGTGAAAGAGACCCATGAAAGAAACTCACACACCTTAGCTTTGGAGATGAACTTAATGAAGATTGGAGATGGAGACTTGAAGAGTGAGAAAAATCCTTAAGATCTAGAAAAGGGTTTTCTGACTTGAGTTTAGAAGTAAAATATTTGGCAAAATGTTGGAATGAGTATTGGGGATTGTTCTGTATGATATGAGGGTGAAAAATAGCTAATTATAAGTATTTTCTTGCTTGTGAACACTTAGGCCCAAGACATAAAAGTCTTGGATCAAAGTCAAAAATCTGCAGAAGTTTTAACACTAGTGTGCATCGCAGAGGGGGCACGTAAAGCCCACTAAAAATTGCATTTGGAAACTCAAAATTGATAATTGTTTGCTCTTTAATTAGGGTTAGACCCATTTTCTCCTAAAATGATCCCCTAAACAAGAATATGAAGTCGAATTTTTGATATTACGCATGGATTTTGAAATATATGAAAATTATGATTCTGGGCACTTTTGAGCACATTTTCGGGCACTTTTTGGGGTCGTTACACCTCTTCTCAAACTACATGAATTTATGGATTATTTTATGGGTATTCATGAACTCTTGCTTATGATAATTTTATTATGCATTGTACACATATCTTCTATATGGGTTTTTCAAGAAAATGATGATTTATGCTAAAATATTGTTGGGGTTTTCAGGATACTCAAACAAGAGTTTTACTATTATAATGGTTGGTTAATTTGGAAAACCTAAAATGAGTTGATTTTACTCCTACCTTTTCTCAACTCTTTAATTGCATGGTTTTAAGTGCATATGCATTTACCCACCACATTTAACTAAGAATACATGACAAGAATCCTATGTGAATGAATGATTATTGCATGAATTTCAAGACAAGTATATTATAATAAATTATGGGCTCCCAAGCATGTATTAAACTCTTGAAAAGTTTATATGATTGGAAAGTAAATTACCCAGCCCTTATCCTATGTTTCTACCCTCTTGTGAGTCACTAATATTTACATATAGGGGTCAAGCGTGATACCATTTTACCCTCATTTATCAACTCTCACTAGAAAGGGTCAAGCATATTATAATCTCTACGCTCATGTGTAACGCGATGCCTACTAGAATGGGTCAAGTCTATGCATTGTTTTTGTCCTCTAATACAAGATATAAGCGATGTGTAGGGGTCAAGTATTGAATGAGATGCACATATCATGTCATCAGAGTTTTACAAGTCATCCACGTGATGACTAAATTTATGATTTCTTTAAGCATTTTGTAGGGCTAGACTTAGCACGAAATGATGTTTGGCAAGTCTTGATGTTCATGCTCCAATAAGAAAGTAATCGTTGTCAGCAATTAACCTAAGCAAAAGTCAGGATCAAATCCACTGGGAATACAGGACTTGACTACAACACTTCACAACTAACCGGTTCAAGCATGAATAACTAAAATCTCTAAATAGGAGGATTTTTATGATTCAAAAACAAACGTAAAATTATTGCTATACTACTACATGGGAAAACACTCAATTTTAGGGACAACTTGGGAATTGCGTTCCCTATAGTTCATTGACTCTATTAACCTAGGTAACATAATCATAATTGAACAGTCGCATGCAGGATGGTAACTTAGGTTCTTCCAGTCCTTTTGTGAAGGTGAAGGTCGAATTTCACCATGGCACTTGATTGGCAACCATGGCGTGCCAACTAATCGTTACCAATTGTCCCAGTGAACCTCCCCTTGGTCAGGTTCGGATGATTGGACGAGAAGATATCAATCGAATCTTGTCATCTACTTCCTTTTTCCTATTCGTCACTATCTTGGTCGGGATTGTGATAGTAAGTAGGGTTTGGTATTGGACATCACCAAACAACAATCATAATGAAGGAAAATAGACAATACATGCAAAACACCAATCATAGAAATGCAATAAACTTAGGACATCTTAAGTCAACTACTCATGGTTCCCAAAACAACAAGTTGTGGGTGCTTAGCTGCTTATGGCTAAGGCAAAACAAACAAAAATGCACATACAATACGTAAGTGAGAGTTTTACCAATAGTAATGATGAAAGTAGGCACCACAACTTGCAAACCCACAAGCTTGATTGATCAATATTGAGTACAAGGCAAGAATTGCAATCCCCAAAATAAGTTTTTATAGAGAGAACAACAAACTACACTAAAAAGTAAGAAAAGATTCAATAGATAGTTGTAGAATATCTCCTTGTCAAACTCTTCTCTAGAAACCTAACTTAAACTATATATAGTATTTACAAAATAACCCTAGAATTTACACACAGAAGACAGTTGGCAGCTGATAAGTCTTGCAGGTTTGACTCATAGGATGACCTATGAGTCGTAGTTGGGGTCTCGTAGGTACAAGTTGTTTGTTGAGCCATGACTCCTATGTTCCTCTCGTAGACTTGGCCTTCAATTTTTGGTCCAACATTTTGGCTCTCTGATTCTTGCTATGAGTCCACTTATACAAGTTGTAGTGTGTCATATGACTCAAAGCATGTCCTCATAGGAGTGACTTTTACTTGGCAGATATCTGATTTTTTGGTCTATGTTTCTTGTTCTGACACAGCCTACGACTCGTAGCTTCAGCTGTGACTCGTAGGTGGGATCGTATGGCCTATGCTTCAGCAAAATCTGCAATGTTTCTTCAAAATCATGTCAACCTAACTTTTCTGCAGGATTAACACAAAAACACATCAAAACCATAAAAAGTCGCTTTAAGAACCAACAAAATCTCTTGTTTTAGGCACCAAATGTGCTGCATATTGACAACATATCAACACCCTCAACTTATAATTGTTGTTGTCGTTAAGCAATAACTCAATCTATACAAAGAAAGAGAAAAACATTGTAGCTATACTAATGGTATATACAACAACTCGTTTGATTCAGGTACCCAAGTACTATTTTCAAAACAGGATTGCAAAGTTATTAAGCAAATAAGAACATAATGAGATACTTAGCAATCCAACTATGACAAGCTAAGGAGCATCAACCATCCACAATCACTGGTATAGTAATATGCTACTCAAGTAGGGAAAATGCCCTCATTGTAAAGAAGTCCCTCATACTCATTCAAAAGCATTTAGAATACAGGGACTAAGGAAACATTCTCACTCTCACAATTGAAATTCAATACATACTAACTAACACCATAGGTTTGCCTCTATAAAGTGGAGTTGGATTACTTTAGGACTTATAGGCTTGTAACATAGGTTCAAGGTGCTTTGGTGTGGTATTTTGGGCAAGTAGTGACCAAAAACTATCCTTGAATCATATTTACCAATACTTTTTGCTTTCATGATCCAACCTTTTTAAATGAATCCACCTTATTCTCCTGTTTTGATCTTTTCTTGCGTGCTTTCTTTCTCTTTTTCAGTTGTACCTCAATTTTAGACTCATTTTTGCTATTTTTTTTTCTCAAGGAACTTTTCTTTTCTTTTCTTCACTTGTTTCATGCTTTTTCATTTCTTTATTGATTTTCCAACTAACAACCTTATTATTATTACTTTACCACCATAAGGGCCACCCTCACTTAGACTTTTAGCCTCAAGTGAAGTACACAATATCTATGCCTCATACCAGGGCCACCAACTGCAGCCACTCTCCACTTACACCTTTGGCCTCAATCAAAGTTCACATGCTTAAGGTTATACCAGGGCCAATATTAAGGTATTTCATCAAACAAGGTTAAGCTAGTAAGGTATCAAGAAATAATGAGTACATGAGAAGCTCAAAAGTTTGGAACAATGGATTCACTCGTTCATCTGGTGGGTCATTTAGGCCAAAAGTAGTTTCACTATAATAATAAAGGCCTAAGATACTTTACATATCTACCACTTTACCAAACCAATTTTAAAGTAACAAGGAAAGTTCTAGCTCCATACAAGATGCATGAATGCAGTAAATTAAGCTCATAACACATGTGGTAATTACATTAGTTATCAAGTATAAACTCATAGGTCATGCTTTCAATCTCAGTTTACCTTCACAATATCAGAATAAACATTTCCAGATACTCAAAAATGTATGAATGCATCAATAATCACAACCTCATATTTTGAGGACCCAATTTTTCTTCAAAACTTTAAAAACACGTCTAAAAATTATGTATATGTCAATAGATAACACTACTATGAATTTATCCATTATCTACACTAGCTGAACATGCCATTTCAACAGAAAAATAAACATCAACAAGGAAAAAGAAACACGACAAGAATACCTTGGGATAAAAAAAAGGGATGTTATGGACTTGAGGCTACTCAGAATTCACCTTAATCCATAACTTCCCAAACACTACCAAAATAGGATACTTTGTCCTCAATATAACAACAAATAGAAAAGGTGCAAGGGGAATACCTTAGGTTACCTTCGATGAAGTGCCTGATTTATTATCGCAGCACGACCAAAAGCTTTTGCGGTTATACTTCAACAAGATCCCAATCTTCCACTTTCTTGATTTCTTTTATGTCACCCATGTATGTTTGACTCTCTGGCCATTCACTTTGAAATTTGTGCCATTCCTACTTTCTATCTTGATAGATCCATTACTAAAGACACGAACTACTCTAAAGGCCCTATCTACCTAGATTTGAGTTTTCTAGCAAACCATCTTAACCTTGAATTGTGAAGCAATACCATGTCTCCTAGAGAAAATTGGCGATCCTCAATTCTGCGATCATGTTGAACTTTCGTTCTTACTTGTACAAGGTAGAGAACTCATATGCTCATAGTCTAAATTTATCAAGCTCATTCACTTGCATCAACCAAGAAGTGGAATCTTCATGCCAATCTCAATTCAGCTTCTTTAATACGCACAATGCCTTGTGCTCAACTTCAATTGATAAGTGACGGGCTTTCTGAAACACCTATTGATAAGGGGATATTATGATAGGAATTTTGAAGGCAGTCTGATAGGCCCATAAAGCATCATCTAGCTTTCTTGACCAATCAGTACGATTCACATTCACCGTTTTTGATAAGAGTTACTTTATTTTCCTATTTGATACTTCCAGTTCTCACCAGTTTGGGTAGGATACGGGGTTGCCACACAGTGTTTCACACTATATCTTTCAAAGAGAGCTTTGAATAGTCGGTTATAAAAATGAGAACCTCCATCACTAATAATTGCCCGAGGTATACCGAACCTGGAAAAATGCTTCTTTGGAGAAATCTTATAACACTTTTACCCTCATTGTTCAGTAGAGTTATGACCTCCACCCACTTAGAGATATAATCAACTGCAATCAGAATATATACCACGAGAGCTAACAAAGGGTCCCATAAAATCAGTGTCCCATACATCAAATAGTTTTATGACCAAAATAGGATTTATAGGGAGTTCATGCCTTCGGGACACTCCGCCCTCTCTTTGGCATCTATCACAAGAATTTACATGATGATGGGCGTCTTGATGTATAGATGGACAATAGTAGCCACACTGTAACACTTTGTAAGTCATTCGAGCTCTACTGTGATGGCCACCCACCAACGAAGAGTGGCTTGCTTTAAGAATGCTTATCATTTCCTCTTCTGGACCATATCTACGGATGATTCCATCCGTGAAAATGTGAAATAAATATGGTTCATCGCAAAAGATTTTATTTACATCATGCATAAACTTGGACGTTTATGGGTGTCCAAATCAAGAGGCACTATATCACTCACCAAATAGTTAGCATAATCTGCAAACCAAGGTATAAGGTCATGTGACGCTACCAGAACTATTTCATCAGAAACAAGTCATTTACGTTAAGTGCATCATCAAACATCATCATAGCCTCGTCTTCCAATATAGAAAGGTGATCGACAACATGATTTTCTGACCCTTTTTTTATCAGTCACATCAAAATTAAATTCTTGTAAGAGAAATTATCCATCTAATCAATCTTGGCTTTGCATCCTTCTTTGCCATCAGATATTTGAGAACTGCATAGTCTGTGTGCACAATCACTTAAGCTACCAACAAGTATGAATGAAAATTTTCAAATGCGAGCAATTCTTGTTCGGTCACAATGCAATTCTTCTGGGCCACATTTAGTGCATTGCTGACATAATGGATTGGATATAGGTATTTCTCTCTTTGTTGGCCCAACACCACACAGAGTGCAACCCCACTTGCATCACACATTAGTTCAAACGGTTATGACCAATCTGGAGCCATAATAATCGGTGTTGTCTTCGACCTTCTATTTAATTCTTTGAAGGCATGCATGCATGCATCATCAAATACAAACTTCACATCTTTTTCAAGTAACTCAAACAAGAGTTGTGAGATTTTTGAGAAATCCTTTCTGAAACGACGATAGAATTCAGCGTGTCCTAGAAAACTTTGGATACCTTTTACCGAAACTGGTGGTGGCAATTTCTCTATCACCTCAATTTTTTCTTTATACACCTTAATTCCCTTGCCCGAAATTCTGTGACCAAGTACAATAGCCTCTTTGACCATAAAATGACATTTCTCCAAATTCAGCACCAAGTGACTCTCGACATATCTCTACAACATATCGCGCAAATGTAAAAGACATTCTTCAAAAGTCTGGCCAACTACACTGAAGTCACCCATGAACACCTAAATAGTACTTTTAACCATGTTTGAGAAGATAGACATCATGCATCTTTGAAATATAGCTGGCATGTCGCAAAGTCCATAGGGCATTCTCTTAAATTCAAAGGTACCATAGGGGCATGTGAACCTTGTCTTTACTTGATCCTCAGGTGCAATTACAATTTGATTGTACCCAGAATACCTATCAGGGAAACAATACCATCCATTTTTTGCCAATTTATCAAGCATCTGATCCATGAAGGGCATAGGAAAATGATCCTTCTTAGTAGAAGCATTTAATTTTCTATAATCCATGCACACTTTCCAATTGTTGACTGGTCTCTTGGGGATCAACTCGTTCTTTGTATTTGGCACCATTGTGATACCTCCCTTCTTTGGAACACATTACACTAAACTCACCTACTCACTGTCAATAATTTGGTAGATTACTCCTGCATCTAACCATTTGACAATTTCTTTCCTCACAACCTCTTACATTGGGGGGTTAACCGCCTTTGATGCTCAATTCTCGGTTTGTAATATTTTACTACCTGAATATTATGAGTGCATATCCCAGGGGGTATGCCAATGATGTCTGCAATTGTCTATCCTATAGCTCTCTTGTACTTCTTGAAATTGAGACTAGGACGTCTGTTTGAACTTCACTTAAATCTACTACAATGATGATAGGTAATGTAATATTCTCTCCCAAGTAAGCATATTTCAGATGCAATGGTAATGTCTTTAACTCTAACTCTAGTTGAACTTCTACAAAGGGCATTGTAGGTGGTATCTCTCTGTTGCATAAACCCACCTCCAATCTTGCTTGTCGCCTCAACCTAAATGACACCCCAAGAGCATTTACTATTTCCTCATAATCAGGAATGTTGTCACCATCGAAGTTCATCAATACGGCTGCCAACGGATCAGCCCTGAGCCTCAATTCTACTAGAATCTCCGCTTTATCATCCTCATCTATAGAAATCATTGAGATGACTTGGAACTCAGAAATTAGAACTCTTTCCATCCTGCTGACCCACTTGAAACACCACTACTTCTTCACCCAACCTAAAAGTGAGTAGACTCTTTTCCATGTATACTAATGCTTGACCTATGGCTAAGAAAGGTCTTCCCAAAATGATCGAAACTATAAAATTAACCTCACAATAAAGTATAACAAAATATGTGGGAAATATAAATTTATCTACCTTTACCCACACATCATACAAGATTCTTATAGTCTTCTTAACTGTCTGTCTGCTATCGACAACCACATCATTGTGGGAACAAGGCTCCCCAAACTGAGTTTTTCGATTATGACAAGAGGCATTAAATTAATGCTACCCCCCAAATCATATAGTGCTTTAGCAAATACTAGTTCTCCTACAGTGCATGGTATGGTGAATGCACTTGGGTCTTCGCGCTTTTACACTTACGACTTTGTAGTGATAGCACTACAATGTTGAATATTTTTGGAGAGGTCTTGGCTCACTTTTAGCTTTTTCTTGACTAGGTCTTTCATCCGTTTAGCATGTTGCAACATCCTCTAAAGGGCTTCCATCAAAGGGATATTGACTAACAACTTCTTGAGCATTGCTAAGAACTGTTCAAAATTACCTTCCTCTTTTCTATCCCCATGTCTTTGAGGAAAAGGAGGAGGGTGCTTTGAAAAGGTTTTATACTTCTTGGGTTGCTTTTCTATGTTGCGTTCCTGGGTTCCCTCATTCATTCTCTTCTTGAGGTTCCCATTTTCCACCTTTGGCATAGGGGGGTTCACAGTGCTTTTGCCACTCCGAGTCATAACTACCACGCAATTCCCTTCGTTCTTTGGGTTTTGAACCATATTACTTGGTAAGGTGCCTTTTTTTGGCGTTGGTTCAAGTGTGAAGAAACTTGCCCAAATTATTTCTCTAGTTGCTTAATAGCCATCGAGTAAGACTCTATTTTCTGGTTAATACTTGAAATATTCGCCCTTTTAAAGTCTCATATTGGTTGTCAGCTCGCTTCAACAACTTTTCAAACATCTCTTTAATCCTGGAGTTTCTTGACCCGGCATCACGATTAAGAGGAGGCACATAGGGACCATTACTGTAGCCTTCTTTTTTTCCCCACTTGGCATCTGTCACTCTCTCTCTCTCTCCCTCTCATAGTATCTATCCCAATTTGTCTCTATACATCCATCACAGTTGAATTTTCGACCTTGATTCCTGGACCCTTGCCTCTAATAGCGCATATTGGACCCTTGGGGATGGTTCTGGAAACCTGCTAATTGGTTTCTTACAAAACATGCATCCTCATTAAAGAATGGATCATCATAGACAAGGGTCTTCGGAGATTGGTGGGTGACTAATTTGACACTTTCTTGGTTTTGCTTTAAAACCAAGTTCATACTTGTCCAAAGTTGAGCAAGTTGCTCCATGCTCTCTTCATTGACCTTTGCTTGCTCATTGTTGGTGTTGACCGCATATGAAGGTTTCATCGCACCCTGCTCTCATTGACCCCATGCTCTATTTGTTTTGTCCACTTGCTCCATTCCAATGGCTATCAATGCAAAAGGTTGGTGTAGGAACATACCTCTCATGATTGTGCTGGAGCAAGCTTGACTATTCTCATCAAGTGGCCGAGAGAAAACCTCAACCAAGGCATCATGAACAATTTTTGATCGGGGACCATCTTTAAGTATTTAGTAAACCTCTCCCATGTTATTCTAATAAAATCACCCAAAAATTGCTCAAAGTTATAGGACCATGCTGGAGCAAGCTTGACTATTCTCGTCAAGTGGCCGATAGAAAACCTCAACCAAGGCATCATGAACAATTTTGTGATCAGGGACCATCTTTAAGTATTTAGTAAACCTCTCACATGTTATGCTAATAAAATCACCTGAAAATTGCTCAAAGTTATTGATTTGGTCCTTCAGCTTCAACTTCTTAGATGTTGGGAAATATCTTTCAAGGAATGCTCTCAGAAGCTCAGCCCAACTTATGATAGTACTCGGAGGAAGCTCAGACAATCATATAGTTGATTGACAGTCAATGATAGTGGAAGCACTCTTAAACCAACAATATCAAGAGAAAGTTTTTATGTCCCTATGATACTATTGCAAACAAACACCATATTTTGAAGATGATTGTGGTGATCCTCTGAAGGTTCCCCTGTGATAATCCATGATTTTGGAGCATTTGGATAGCAATCAACTCGATACTGTGAACTTAGTATATGCCGGTAAAGTAAGTAGTACTATAGTACCGGTAACATCCATAGCCATAGGGTTCAAATCGATATTGATTCCATCCATTAGTATTTTCATTGAAGTCCCTGAGTTCTGTCCTGTTACTCTTTTGTTGTGGATTCTCCTCTCTTCCCATATCCTCATTTGTATTCATATCCTCCTCAACCTCGGTATCCTCATTCAATTGATCCATTCTTCTTGGTGGTCGATGGATCTCCAAATTGAGTGAAGCTAAGTGATTGCCTTGTCTCCTTGCATTGGGCATACAACCTAGTATACCCTGCAAATAAAACCAAACAACTAAAACAAACATAAAAGTAAAGTACATGAGACTCTAGAAATCAATACTAGAACTAACTAATAGTGAAACAAATCAAAACCTAGTTGTATTCCCCGTCAATAGGCCATAATTTTTTATAAGTCTTGATGTTTATGTTCCAATAAGAAAGCGATCATTATAAGCAATTAAACTAACAAAAGGTCAGGATCAAATCCACAGGGAACGCGGGGCTTAACTACAAGATTTCACTACTAATCCTTTCAAGCATCAATAACTAAATTCTCTAAATGGGGGGGGGGGTTTGTGATTCCAAAAAAAAAAGTAAAATTAGGACTATACTACTATGCAGGAAAACACTCAATTTTAGGGACAACTTGGGAATTGTGTTCTCTATGGTTCGTTTGACTCGATTACCCTAGATAACATAACCACAATTGAAGAGTCGCGTGTAGGACGGTAACTTAGCTTTTTCCAGCCTTCTTGTAAAGGTGAAGGTCGAATTTCACTATGGCTCTTGGTCGGCAACCATGGAATGCCAACTAACCATTACCAATTTTCCTAGTCAACCTCCCCTTGGTCAAGTTCAATTGATTAGACAAGAAGACATCGATCGAATCCTGTCATCCACTTTCCTTTTCCTAGTCGTCACTACCTTGGTTGAGATTGTGATAGTAGGTAGGATATGGTGTTGGCCAGTACCAAACAAAAATCATAATGAAGGGAAATAGATAATACATGCAAAACCCCAATCATAGAAATGCAAAAAAATTTAGGTCATCTCAAGTAAACTACCCATGGTTCCCACAACCCCAAGTGGGTGCTTTGCTACTCATGGCTAAGGCAAAACAAGAAAAAATGCACATGCAAGTCACAAATAATGAAGAAAGTAGGCACCACAAGTTGTAAACCCACAAGCTTGATTGATCAACAATAAGTACAAGGGAAGATTTCCAATCCGCAAAATGGGTTTTGTAAAAGAGCACAATTAACTACTCTACAAACTAAGAAAAGATTCAAAATGTAGTTGTAGAATGTCTCCTGGTCGAACTCTCTCTAAAAACCCTAACTTACACTTTATATAGTATTTATAAAATAACCCTAGAATTTACACAGAAAAGATAGTTGGCAGCTGATAAGTCTCGCAGGTACATCTTGCAGGATGACTGACAAGTCATAGTTAGGATCTCGTATCAGGTTCTTGGAATCTTGGACTAAACTAGTACAACCCATCGGTACGATTCCTTGCTTGAGCTACAACTCGCATGTTCCTCTTGTAGTCTTGTCCTTCAGTTTTTGGTCCAACATTTTGGCTCTTTGATTCTTGCTACAAGTACACCTATACGAGTCATAATGCGTCTTACGACTCATAGGATGTCCTCGTAGGAGTGACCTTCACTTGGCAGATTTCTAAATTTTGGTCTTTGTTTCTTGCTACGACACACCCTATGACTCGTAGCTTGAGCTACAACTCGTAGGTGGGCTCGTATGCCTTATGTTTCAGCAAAATCTGTAACTTTTCTGCAAAATCATGCCAACCTAACTTTTTCGCAAGATTAACACCAAAACAAATCAAAACCATAAAAAGTTGCTTTTAAGAACTCACAAAATTTTTTAGGCACCAAATGTGTTGTATTTTGACAACACATCAAGGCTTAAGGTGGTGGTTCAATCCAAAGTGTCCTTATATAAAGTCATAGTCTCTTAACTATGTGCCATCATAGGTTTATATTATTTTTCTTAAATGGGATTTTACTAGTGGATCCAACAAGATCAAGTTACACAATTTGTGGGCTCAAGCTTGGTCTATATTGGCAAGTAGACCACTCCTTTATTCAGTGCGGAGTAAACATCAGGATTCCAAGTAGTAGCTCATTTGGTCTTATATGTTGATTAGAGTCTCCTCCACATAGGTAAGAAACATTATGCAAGTTTAATTATCTTCATGCATGTTTTAAAAGAATTGATAATACATGTCGAATTGAGCTTATGTCTATTGATTATGATTATACATCTTGATCATAAAGGCTGATATTTCTTGATTCCTTACACTCTACATACTTAGTACATTCCAATTACTAATGCATACTTTTGCCTACATAGTCTCCCATTGTAGGAACCGGTGCTCCTATTCATCCTTCTCCTCCACATGGTCAGCCGAATCACTGAAGATTATTGTTGGTGAGTCCTCCACTTCGGGGACAACATCCACTTTATTTTTATGTTTTGTTAAAGCTTATCTATTTAGACTTTCTTTTGTCTTTGAGGGTGAGCCGGGGAGATATGTTGGCCCTGATTCCCCTCATACTAGAGGTGTTGTTAGATATAGATATTATGTGTTGAGCTTGCTCTTATTAACTTTATGTATGGTTAAAACTTCCCTTACTCCCATTCCCTTAGATACTATGTGACCTGTGCTCCCTTCTCTTCCATGTTTTCATTAAACCAAGAATGTGTATTTATATGCTTAAGAGGCTTATTTGGGGACTCCGTTGGGGTTTCTATTCCCCTTGTTATGTCTAGGCCCTAGACTTGGGTTGTGACAAGGTTGCTATCATAGCATTGGGTTTATAAATTGACCTAGAATATCCAACATACTGCATTATGTAGAGTCTCATTCGTGGTTATCAGGCGCGCCACAATTATGAATGGAAGGCTATGATGTGTTTTACGAGATGGTTCACTTCTTCATGATCTACGTCATGCTTTATATTTAAAATATGATGGGTGGCATTTTGCTCTTATTCATCATGCCATAACAAAGGAGAATGGCTCAAAGAGCACCTCACCTGAGCAGGATCCCGCCCATCTGATTCCCCAAGATCCACAATAGGAAGTGATAATAAACGCCAAATGTCAAAATATTATCTCCATGTTGGAACAAGCCACGACCAACCAATTTAACCAATGTTTCCCAAGCTCCTCATGTTCCCAACCCGACTTCGAGAGTTAGGGATTTCACAAGGATGAACTCACTAGGGTTTCATGTCTCCAAGATGGAGAAGGGCCCCCAAGAGTTCATTGATGAGATATACAAAATGCTTACTATTATGGGGGTGAGCTTGGAGGATAATGCGAAACTTGCAGCCTATCAACTCAAGGGTGTTGCACAAGTGTGGTTTACTGAATGGAAACTTGAATGGGGGAATATGATCTAATCCTATCGGAGGAGTTTAAAGCTGCCTTCCTCAACCGATTCTTTCCTATTAAATTGACCGAAGCCAATATGATGTAATTTATGAATATTAAGCAATCCATGAGTGTGAGAGAGTATTCCCTCAAATTCAACAAGCTCTTTAAATATGCTCCTCACTTGGTTGCCCACTCTAGGGTAAGGATGAACAAGTTTGTGTTAGGGGTATCAGACTTGGTGAATGAAGAATGTTGTACCGCTATGCTTGTAGGTGATATAGACTTGTATCGGCTCATGACTTATGCTGAGCAACTTGAGGGGGATAAGCTTCTGAAGAAAAGGAATAGTGAGTCCAAGAGGGCTCGATATGATGGTGGTATCTAAGGTTCTAAGGGTGGACGTTACCAACAAGGCAAAAAATTCCAAGGTCAAGGATCCTTCAATTCTCAAAATAAAAGGTTTGCTAATGATAGGGTACCTAACCCTAAGATTCAAGATGGCATTGGTATGATGACTCTTCCAAGGTGCTTGAAGTGTTGAAGAAACCATGGAGGCAAATGCTTAAGGGATTCCAATGCTTGCTATAGGTGTGGAAGAGTAAGCCACAAGATTGTTGGTTACCCTTATGCTCAATACAAGGGTAAGGATCATCATCCTCAAGTTGATCAAAATGCAAAAGGCAGCCAACAAGGGGGGTGCTCCACGTCACAACCGGTTATATGTCCATCAAGGGAGACAAGGAGCTAAGGAGGTGTCCGATGTTATTACCGATATGTTAAAGATTTAGGATTATGATGTGTATGCTTTATTGGATCTGGGTGCTACTCTTTCATTGATCTTTTTCATTGCTAATAACCCTCATTTGTGTCCCAACTTATTGCGTAAATCATTTGAAGTGTCTACACCCATTTGTGAGTCCATTGTCACTAGAAAAGTCTAGAAGGGTTGCTCCGTGTCTATATTACGTGAAGTTTTGCCTTGTGATTTTGTTGAATTTGATATGGTGTATTTTGACGTCATCCTTAGAATTGATTAGGATGGATTGGTTGCATTCACATCATGCTTCCATTGATTGTAGAACTCAGAGGGTTAAGTTCTAATTTGCTAGTGAGCCTGTCTTCGAGTGGGAAGGTCATAATTCTTCGTTCAAGGGTAGATTCATTTCTTGTCTTGAGGCCAGGTAAATTATTACCAAGGGTTGCATTTATCACCTATAAGGGTTTGGGATATTGAGTTAAAGTCACTCCTATCGATTTGATTCCCGGTGTCAATGAGTCTCTTGATTTTTTTTCGATGAACTTCCTGATGTCCCTCTTGTAAGGGAGATAGATTTTGGTATAGATCTCCTCATAGATACTCAACCCATTTCCATTCCTCCTTACCGTATGGCCCCGACGGAGTTAAAGGAGGTAAAGGACCAATTGAAGGATTTGTTGAAGAAGGATTTTATAAGGCCTAGTAAGTCACCGTGGGGTGCACCGGTATTGTTTGTAAAGAAAAAAGATGGCTCTGTTAGAATATACATCGACTACCAGCAACTCAATAAGGTCACAATAAAGAACAAGTATTCTTTATCGAGGATAGATGACCTATTTGACCAACTAAAAGGGCTACTCATTTTTCTAAGATTGATCATCGATCTGGGTACCGCCAAATGAGGTTGAGGGAGTGTGACATTCCTAAGATGGGTTTTTGGACTACATATGAGCATTATGAATTTGTGGTAATGTCATTTAGCTTAACAAATGCATCGGCATTATTTATGGACCTCATTAATAGGATCGTTAAACCCTACCTTATTATGTTCATGATGATATTCATAGATGACATATTAAATTACTCTCGGAGTGAAGAAGAACATGTGGAACATTTGAGGGTAGTGTTGCAAACATTGAGAAATGAGAAGTTGCATGCTAAATTTGATAAGTGTGAATATTTGTTGAAGGAAGTCGCATTACAAGGGCATGTAGTGTCGGGTGATGGGATAAAAGTGGACCCTAAGAAAATGAAAACCCTAAGAAAATGAAAGTGATAAAGAATTGGCCTAGGCCCTTTACACCCACGGATATTGGGAATTTCTTGGGCTTAGTGGGGTATTACCAAAGGTTCGCGAACAGTTTTTCGTCAATTGCTTTGATGAAATTGACATGAACGAAGGCAAAATTCATGCGGACCAATGAAAGTGAAAAACGTTTTTAGACTTTGAAGGACAAGCTTATATCGGCCCCTATTTTTGTTCTATCGAAATGGTTGTAAGGGTTTATTGTCTATTGTGATGCTTCAAGGGTTGGTTTAGGGTGTTTATTGATGCAAAATCGTAAGGTGATAACATATGATTCTTGCCAATTGAAGGTGCATGAGCGTAATTATCCCGCCCATGATCTTGAGTTAGTGGTCGTGGTATTTGCTTTAAAAATATAGCATCACTATTTGTATGGGGTTCATATAGATATGTTCACCGACTAGAAAAGTTTTCAATATGTGTTCACACAAAAGGATCTTAATTTGAGGCAAAGAAGGTGGTTGGAACTCCTAAATGCCTTCGACATGAGAGTACACTACAATCTAGAAAAAGCTAATGTTACGATCGATGCTCTAAGTAGAGTGTCCATGGGAGTGTCGCTAATATTGGTGATGGCAATGGAGAATTGGTGAGAGAAGTTTACCTGTTAGCTAAGTTGGGAGTTAGGTTGAATAAAATCGAAAATGGAAGTGTGGTGGTATTTGATAGTTCAAAATCTTCTCTTGTTGAAGAGGTGAAGTCCAAAAAAGACCTTGACCCCGCCTTACTATAATTGAAAGCCTTGGTGAAGGTTGGTAAAGTGGAGGTTTTCTCCCAAGGGAGAGATAGCATTCTTAGGTACCAAGGTAGGTTGTGTGTGCCTAATGTTGAGAGGATAAGAGATTTGATCCTGCAAGAGGCCCATAATTTGTCCTACTCTATTCATCCCAGTTCTACAAATATATATAGAGACTTGAGGGAGATTTATTGATGGGGTTGTACGAAAAGAGATATCGCTATGTTGGTAGCCGATTGCACAATTGCCAACAAGTCAAGGCTAAACATCAAAGGTCGGGTGGTCTAGCTCAAGACATAGAAATTCATACTTGGATGTGGGAAGAAATAAATATGGATTTTGTGATTGGATTACCGAAGACTAGGAAGCATTTCGATTCTATTTGGGTTGCTGTTGATAGAATGACAAAATTGGCTCATTTTATGTCAGTTAGGACCACTTATAGTACTGAAGATTATTCCAAGATATATAATCATTAGTTGGTCATGTTACATAGGGTACCATTTTCTATTATCTCATACCGTGATTCTCCATTTACTTCACATTTATGGAGGTCCTTCTAAATGCGTCTTGGTACCAAAGTCAAGCTTAGTATGGCCTTTCATCCTCAAACGGACAGCCAAGCCGAGTAGGTAACTCAAACTCTTGAGGATATGCTAAGAGCTTATGGTTTGGATTTCAAAGGTTGTTCGGACAATTATCTTCAACTCATTGAGTTTTCATACAACAATAGCTATCGCTCTAGCATTGGAATGGCTCCCTTTGAAGCCCTATATGGTAGGCGATGTATATCCCCAAATAGATGGTTTAATGTGGTGAAAATACTTTGTCATGACCGAAGTTGTTCATAGATGCTTTGGGAGAGATTGAAGATGGCTCAAACTAGGCAAAAGTCCTACTCCAACAAAAGAAGGAGAGATACTAAATTTGATGTTGGTGATTGGGTGTATTTGAAGGTCTCACCCAGGAAGGGTGTGGTCTGATTTTGCAAGAAGGGAAAGTCGAGCACAAGATTTGTTCAGAATTATAGAATTAAAAAGAGAATTGGTAAGGTTGCCTATGAATTAGAGTTTCCCTTAGTGTAACGCCCTAAAAGGTGCCTAAAAATGTGCCTTGGAAGTGCCTGAAATCTTAATTCCCATATGTATCAAAATTTGTGCGCGATATCAAAAATCTGACTTCATATTCTTTATCAAGGGGTCAAATTGAGAGGAAAATGAGTCTAACCCCAATTTAAGAGCAAACAATAGCAATTTTGATTTTCCACAATGCACATTCTAGTGAGGTTTGCCCGCCCTTGGTGCATCTATGTATTTGTTTCTAATTTTTACATAGGTTCAAGTCTTTTAAGTCTTGGCCCTAACTGTTTCCAAATATGAAAATACATATACTTAGCCATTTTCACCCTCATATGATTCAAACCATTCCCCAATGCTCACTCAAACATTTAGCCAAATATTTTACTCCTAAATTCAAGTCTCAAACCTCATCTAGATTTTAAGGTTCATATTCAAGCTTCAAGTCTCTATCTCCAATCATCATCAAGTTAATCTCCAAAGCTAAGGTATGCGGGTTTCTTTTATGGATTCGTTTCTCCCATGATGCCCAAGCCTCCTTTTACTTTGAATTTCATAATTTAAAGATGATTTACTTATGGGTGTTACTTATTATGAATTTCACTGCATAATATGTTAGGGTTTGTGAAATCGTGACTAGTTTAGCATGTTTGGAGCTACGAATCTAAGATCTAATGTGAGATTTGATGAAGGATTTTGATGTATATTGTTTGAGGGTGTTAACAAGTATCTATTGATGGTTTTACACTAAATTTTCTAGCATGATTTTACTCTTGAATTGCGTGATTTTACACCAGCATTACACACCCTCTATGTGTTTGATAAAATGTCCAGTTATAGTTTCTTGAGGAATTGAAAGTCCAATGCATGTCTTTTGAGTTGAATGACTATAGATATGATGATGAAATAGATGTATTTATATGGTATTCTCTATATAGTGTTAGAATATGATCATGCCCTACTTGTTTGTTCCGCACCGGGTAACTATGTCAAGGGGTTCATACTTGATAAACACGTCGAGGGGTTTATACCTTAATAACCATATCGAGGGGTTTGTACCTCGATCACCACAGGTGGTGGGGTGCGATGATCCACCAACTATGTGGAGGGGTTTGTACCTTGGCAACCATGTCAGGGGGTTTGTACCTTGGTCAACAAGGATGGTAGGGTGCGAGGATCCACTAACCAACTGACGGGGTTAGTACCTCAATCACCAAGGGTGGTAGGGTGCGACAATCGAACAATATGATATTGGTCTCTTTTTACATATGTAATATGTCCTATGAAACCATGATTTACTACAAGCATCTTTCATGCATGCCATATTGTTAAATGTTACTCATTGTCTATGCATATGCATTTTGATTATGTTACTTATCTTTTGTTGCATTGTATCATACATACTTAGTTCATTCAAATGTACTAACACATACACTATGCCTACATCATGTCACCATGTAGGAACCGGAGCCTCGCCTGAGCAGCTCCATCCACGTGGCTAGTACGATTCCACTCAAGCTTGTTGGTGAGTCCTCTATTCTCGGGACAATGCTTATTTTCTCATGTTATGTACTAAGACTACTTTTCGTTCATGTAAATTTTGACTATGAGGGTAAGCCCGGTATCTTGTCTTGGCCCCCATGTTTAATTATGTAGTAGAGGTGTTATTAGAGATTTTATTGGCCGCCACACTTCTTTATGTAGTAGAGGTGTTATTAGAGATGTTATGTTTCTATGCTATGAGACTTGACTCTCTTGTTCTTTATGTTTATTATAAGGAAGTTTACCCTTAGTACTAATTCCCTTTGTTTATGATTACCTCTTATAGTCCTTAATTGCTTCCGTGACTAAGGATGTGTAATGATATGCTATGAGTCTTGTTTGGGGTTCCTTCGGGCTCCCAATTCGCTAGTCACGTCTAGGACCTAGCTTGGATCTTGAAAAAGATGGTATCAGAGCCCTAGGTTATTAGATCCTCAGAGTATAACACACCCCATCGATTAGACTCTTGTTCATGGTTATCTTGTGCACTACCACTATGATCTAGAGGCTATGAGGCTGAAACGACCCCAAAAGAAAGTGCTTGAAAACATGCCTCGGAAATGCCCAAAATCTTGTTTTCCATATATCTAAAAATTCATTTATTATTTAGAAAATCCAACTTCATATTCTTGGTTAAGGGGTCTAATTGAGTGGGAAATGGGTCTAACACGAATTTTAGAGCAACCGTATCAAAATTTGAAAATTGCGAAATCCGCTATTTAGGAGGGTCCACTTTGAAGGGGAATATAACTTAGCAAGCAAAGAACTGGGTGGCATCTGACACTACCATCTGAAATCCCTTTGAATTAGCTTTCCAATGCACTTTGTTTCACCTCATTCTGAGTACAGATGAAGGATATATGCACATTTTTGTAAAACTCGCCCGTGTAGAAAATGCAATTTACAGTGAGCAGTCTGTTATTTATTCTTGACTTTGGTCCAAGACTTTTAAGTTTTGGGTCTAAGGGTTCCCACACTTGAAAACACATATACTTAGCCTTATTTCACCCTTAGATCATCCTAAACATTCCTCAAAACTCACTCAAACATTTAGACTCATATTTTATCCTAAATTCAAGTCCCAAACTCAAGACCAATCTTACGGATTTCTTCAAGGATTTCACTCAAGCGTCAAGTCTCCATTAAAGTCTTTTTTAAGAACCCCTCCAAAGCTAATGTATGTGGTGTTAAACTATTGGGTCCTTCCACCTATGGTGGCTAAACTCTCTTTTAATTAATATTGCATGTTTTAAACTTGATTTTACATGTGGGTCTTGTACACTGAGAAATTTACTGCACAGTGATTTTAGTTCATGAATGTATGGTTGTTTTAGCATGTTTTGAGCTTCAAATCTTGGATCTAGTGTTGGAATTGATGAGGGGTTTTGATGTGAATGTCTTGGGGCTATTACAAGGTGTTGATTAAAGGTTTTACCACTGATTTTCCTGCATGATTTCGTTTCTAAATTGCATGCATCTTTACTCCCATTACACATCCCCAAGGTGTTTGATAAAATGCCCGGCTATGTTTTTTTGAGAAATTGAAGGTCCAAAGCTTGAAATATGATATGAATGATATTATGATGATTTTTCCTACATGAGGTATTGCATTAGAGTTTATGATAAATCTTATATAAAGTGTTGCACTAGACCATACCCAATCCGGGGGGGATAAGAGCCCGAGTAACCATGTGAGGAGTTTATACCTCGCCACCTAGGATGATTGGGGTGTGACCAACATCAACCATGTGAGGGATTAGTACTTCACCACCTAGGATGATTTGGGTATGACCATCATCAATCGCGTTGGCGGTTTGTACTCATCAACCATGTGAGGGGTTTATACTTCACCACCTAGGATGATTGGGGTATGTCCAACATTAACCATGTGAGGGTTTTATACCTCACCAGCTGGGATGAATGGGGTATGACCATCCTCTACCAACACAGGTTGGAAAGTTAGCTTGGTCTATTCTTTACATATGATATCTTATATGAGCATGATTTACTTAAGCATATTTTACTTATGCATTGGTCATACATGTCGTATTACCATATTATGCCTATTTCCTATTGTTATGCATTTTGGATTATGATGCCTATCTATTGTTGCATTGCATCCCATATACTTAGTACATTCAAACGTACTAATGCATACTCTTGTCTAAATGATATCACCATGTAGGGATCGAAGCTCCTATTGAGTCTTCTTGTGGCTAGATGGATTGTCCAAGTTAGCCTTTGGTGAGTCCTCCTTTCCAGTGACAAGGACTATTCTCTCACACCATGTATTAAGATTCTCTTTACTTTATCATTTAATTGATGACTATGAGGGTGAGCCCGATTGTATGTTTTGGCCCCCGCCGTAATCTATGTAGTAGAGTTGTTGTTGGACAAAGCTATGTATTTATACAATAAGTTGATTCTATTATATCTTGACTTTATGTTATGAAAAGTTCTCCCTTAGTTCCTTTTTCCCTCATTTCCATTTTTCAAATGTCATTTAATTGTTCCGTGACCAAGGATATGTAATGATATGCTATGAGGCTTGTTTGGGGTTCCTTTGGGTTCCCATTCGTTGGTCACGTCTAGGCCCTAGGCTTGGGTCGTAATAAAGATGGTATCAGAGTACTAGTTTATTAGATTCTCGGAGTCCAACAAACCACGTAAATTAGAGTCTTATTCATGGTTGTGTTATGCACCACAACTATGAGTAGAAGGTTATGAGACATTTTAGGAAATATTTTCCTTCTTCATGGTCTATGTCGTGCTTTAGAAGTGAGATAGGTCTTTCCCCTCTGAAGAATGTTCTTTGCTCTTTTAGTTGATCATGTCATTTCAAAGAGAAAGGTGAAGGAACATAAGTAGAAGGTTTTGATTTTGATGGATCTGAGTTTCACTATTTCTTCTCTCTTCTTTTAGTTGATGGTGGGGCTTCTTTTGCGCCCCAAGTTGTGATATGAACCTTTAGTGTTTATCTCTTGGTTGGATATATTGTTGCTAGAAAGTTCATAGGTGTTGATTCAGATTTGTATTACATTAGCTCTTGCTTTGTGGCTTGTTGGAGTTGGCATAGTGGATTTTTATGTCATACTAGGTATGGAATGGTTGCATGCATGTCGTGTCTTCATGGATGGTAGGACCCATAGATTCGATCCTAAATCCCTAATGAGCCCGTATTTGAGGGGCGATTGTTAAGCGATAGCCAAGGAGGTACATCTATTTCATGTCTTAGGGTACAATTAGTCTCTAAGGGATTGCATTTATCATCTTGTGGGAATTGGAGGTGTTGAACCTAAGTTATTTTGTTTATAGAATTGTTATTGCTGGTAGATGAGGCCTTGAATGCCCTTTTTCGATATTTTAAATTTTGGCTAGTGTATTTTGGTTTGACCAGTACTCTAGTTGTGCCCATAAGTTTCATAAGTAAGATCTTTTAGTCGCTACTCTAATAGATTTATGGTGGTTTTGGTGATGATAATGTCATTCGTTCCCTGATGAGGTACTGCATGTGAATCATTTAAGAGTGGTACTACAAGATTAAGGAAGAAGATTGGGTGCTAGTAGGTGAGATGGGGATTTTGGTGATAAGAGGTTGCCTCCTAGGTTGTGTGGTGCCGAGTTATGGTATTAAGGTGGACATCAGAAAGATGAAGGTGATTAGAGATTAGCCTAGACCTTTGACTTCACCAGATATTAGGAGCCTCTTGGGTTTAGTGGGCCATTGCAGGAAGTTATGAGTAGTGTGATTTGATAGGTCCGGGGGTTGCTATTTCTTGTGTTATTCCTTGGTGCTAGTGGGATTCATATATATGTGGATTGATACTTGATCCCTTCAAATAAAGGAGACCTAAAATTTATTTTCAAGAAAACCTACATGGATTTTACTTATTTTAATTTGGGATTTGAATATTATGATTCCTAATATTCTATTGATGCATGATGTTAATGTGATTTAAACTGTTATAAGAGGATTTACCTTGTGTTTATGGAGTTATAAGCACGCATGTTCCCTTTTTGAAATCATTTATGTATGAGAGATTACACTATGGATTTAAATATGAAATTAATTATGTTTTCACTTCGACTTCATACTATGAATGTTGATTTTAAATGGATTCTTAATTACCCATGTCATTTCCTCATTGTTCATAGCATATAAATTCATGTACACAGATTATTTTGAAAAGTTATGTTATGGGTAAGTCCAATTTCATTTTATGGTATGATTTTGATAAACGGTTGGTTATGACAATATTGTGATCACATATATGTCTTTGATTTTTGCTCTTTAAGTATTTTTGCTGGTTGCACCATTTTTTATATGAATGGGTCATTCCTATGCATGAGTATTACGAGAATGAAATTCTGATTTTGGCAATTGAGCCTAACTATGAATTATTATGAATAGTGTTTGGCTTTTAAGCCCAATTGTGCATTGAAATGAGATGGAAAATGACTACTGCCTCTTTGAGAGTATGTACGTTCACATTACAAGTATTCTTGTGGGATGATGACTTAGCTTGTTGTGTTTGAGGGTCTTGGGATAGTTTGGGCGACTTGTATGGCATGTTTCTAATGAGAGGAGATCCCGTAAGGCTGTAATATGATGGGTAAGGATGTTCGATTTATTTAGTCAACTACGATGGGTTAGTCACTTCTCTAATATTGATCTTTCGTTCGGGTTTTGTCCTCAAGTGAGGATGAAGGTAGGTGATATCCCTAAGTGTCTTTTCAGATTAGGAGTGAGCATTATTAGTATTGATAGAGTTGCTTGGTTGACTTATGTACCAGTAATGATTGTGGGTTTCCTGAATAAGGTCTTAAAACCCTACCTTGATATGTTTGTGGTGATTTCTAGTAATGAAGTGTTGATTTTCTTAGAGCTTGTGAATTATTTGGGGGTAGTGTTGCAAGTCTCGGGGGATGGGAGGTTATTTGCTAAATGTGGTAAGTGTTCATTGTGGGTAGCAAGAAGGTGGTTAGAAGTCTTTAAGAATTATTATGTGAGTGGGAATTAGTTCTTTTTTCGGTAAGTCTAGTGTTGCAGTTGGTACTCTAAGTAGCCTAGCATGTGTTATTGATGGTGGCAAGTAGGAGACTAGTAGAGTCCATTGGTTGGGTAGATAGGGAGTTAGGTTGAAGGAAGTTGAGAATGGAAGTATAGGATTCTTGATGGTTCCAAATCTTCTTGGGATAAAAGGACTAGATTAGGCAAGGCCTTGAGTCCACCTTATTAGAGTTGGAAGTCTTGGATGAGAACATGATAGAGTGGAGATTGTCTCCCAAGGGGGAGATGGTGGTTATGCTACCAAGTGGGTTAGGTGTATTTAATATTGACAATTGATTTGAGGATTGTGAGTCCTTATAGAGTGTAGAGGGAGGTTGGTAAAGTTGGTTAAGTTTGGGGATTGGCTTTGGGTGTAGATATGGTTAATCTGGTTTGTCATGCTTGTAGGTGAACGCGATGTGTTGGTGATTTTAGTATTATAGGACACTTTTAGGTTGTCGGTGTTAAGGAGGGTAATTTGACTTAAGAGAAGGTCAAGAGAAGGTCCTGGAGGGAGGTGCTGGATGGATGAATGGAGAAAGGGATTGATAATGATATAGTGTTCTTCAAGAGCCCTTTGGGAAGAGTCGTCTATTAGTATGTGTATCTCGGGGAGCCGAAGTGGGCATGTAGGAGCACTATCCATTAATTTTATTTCTATTTAAGCTTATGATAACATGTCAAGTCCTTTTATGATTTCAAGTCTTGCATTTTAGCCCCTATGTCATTCATATGCATTCATGTTTAAGTTGGCAAGTTAAAGATGATTTTACACTTCTGTTGAGATTTTGAAAATGGTGTTTTAAATGTTATGCAACATTCATATTGGGGCTTATTTGTTCATGATTACTCTTGTCTTGTACGCCTCTTCTGTATTCCGGGATGAATATTCCCAAGGGGGAGATATTGAAATGACCCCCAAAAAAGTGCTCGAAAACGTGACTCGGAAGTGCCTGGAATCTTGTTTTCCATATATCTAAAAATCCGTCTGTTATTTTGAAAATCCGAGATCATATTCTTCTTTAGGGGTCCAATTGAGTGGGAAATGGGTCTAATCTGAATTTTAGAGCAACCATATCAAAATCGCAAAATATGCTATTCAAGAGGGTCCACTTTGAAGGGGCACATCTCTTAGTACACAAAGTAGTGGTTGGCCCACGACCTACCAACTGAAATCTCTTTAAATTATCTTTCCACCACACTTTGTTTCACCTCATTCTGAGTTCATACGAAGGATTTATGCCCATTTTCATAAAACTCGCCCATGAAAAAAATGTAGTTTCCATTGAGCAGTCCATTTTTGGTCTTATTTTCTCTTGACCTCGGTCCAAAACTTTTATGTGTTGGGCCTAAGGATTCCTACACTTGAAAATGCATATATGAAGCCTTTTTTCACCCTCATATCATCCTAAACATTCCCCAAAACTCACTCAAACATTTAGACTCATATTTTACCCTAAATTTAAGTCTCAAACTCAAGACCAATCTTAAGGATTTCTTCAAGGATTTCACACAAGATTCATGTCTCCATTAAATTCTTTTTCAAAAACTTCTCCAAAGCTAAGTTATGTGGTGTTGAACCATTGGGTCCTTCCACCCATGGTGCCTAAACACTCTTTTAATTAATATTGCATGATTTAAAGTTTATTTTGTGTGTGGGTCTTGCATATTGAGAAATTTACTGCACAGTGATCTTAGTTCATGAAGGTATAGTTGTTTTAGCATATTTTGAGCTTCAAATCTTGGATCTAATGTTGGATTTGATGAGCATTTTTGATGTGAATGTCTTGGGGCTATTGCAAGGTATTGATTAAATGTTTTTCCGCTGTTTTTCCTGCATGATTTCATGTCTAAATTGCATGTTCTTTTACCCTCATTACACACCCCAAGGTGTTTGATAAAATGTCTAGTTATGTTTCCTTGAGAAATTGAAGCTCCAAAGCTTTAGATATGATATGAATGATATTATGATGATGAAATGAGCTTATGTACATGATTTTTCCTATATGAGGTATTCCCTTAGAACTTATAGTGAATCCTATATAAAGTGTTGCACTAGACCATGCCCAATCCGAGGGGGATAAGAGCCCGGATAACCATGTGAGGGGTTTATAGCTTGCCACAAGGATGATTGGGGTGTGACCATCATCAACCGAGTTGGGGGTTTGTACTTATCAACCATGTGAGGAGTTTATACTTCACCACCTAGGATGATTAGGGTGTGACCAACATCAACCATGTGAGGGATTTATATCTCACCATCTAGGATGATTCGGTTGTGACCATCAACAACCAACCAAGGTTAGAAAGCTAGCTTGGTCTCTTCTTTATGTATGATATCTTATATTAGCGTGATTTACTTAAGAATGTTATACTTATGCATTGTTCATACATGTCATATTGCTATATTATGCCTATTACCTATCATTATGCGTTTTGGATTATGATGCCTATCTATTGTTGCATTGCATCCCACATACTTAGTACATTCAAACATGCTAATGCATACTCTTTCTTACATGATATCACCATGTAGGGACCATAACTCCTATTGAGTCTTCTTGTGGCTAGATGGATTATTCAAGTTAACCTTTGGTGGGTCCTCCATTTTGGACAAAGTTATGTATTTATGCCATGAGTTAGTTCTATTATCTCTTGACTCTATGTTATGACATATTCTCCCTTAGACCCCTTTACCTTTATTTCCATTCTTCAAACGTCATTTAATTCGGGTGTGTAATGATATTCTATGAGGATTGTTTGGGGTTCCTTCGGGTTCCGCATTCACCGGTCACGTCTAGGACCTAGGCTTGGGTCGTGACAGAGGCATTTAGAAAATGTTTCTCTTGTTGTTACTCTATGTTGTGATATAGAAGTTGAGATAAGATTTTACCCCCCTAATGATTTTCCTTTACTATGCTAGGTCATGCCTAACACGAGAGGAAGACGATCCTGCAAACCCGATGAGCAACCAGCTAATGGAGAGCTTCGTGATGCTCTCACCTTACTTGCACAAGTTCTGGCTAATCAAGCCAATGAAGGGGCCCAAGCCTCTCATGCTCCTATACCAACATCTCAGGTGATAGACTTCACGAGAATAAATCCCCCAGAATTCAATGGGTCAAAGGTGAGTAAGGACACTCTAGATTACATTGATTAGGTCGACAAGATATTGTCTATCATGGGTGCGTGGTCGGAGGATAAGGTGGAGTTAGCGGCCTACCAACTCAAAGGGTAGCACAAATATGGTACAATCAATGGAAGGAGGAGAAGGGAGTCAACTATGTGGTACTTTGGGAGGAGTTAAAGTAGCCTTCCTTAACCGGTTGTCCCCCCTTGAACTTAGGAAGCTAAGTTGGTGGACTTTAACCAACTTGGTGGCCTCGTGTTCAACCAACTTTCAAAGGGGTAGCACAAATTTGTGATGGGTGTTTTTGACTTGGTGAGTGAGGAATGTCGGTCCACCATGCTGATTGGTGACATGGACTTATAAATTTTGATGACCTATGCCGAACAAATAGAAGAGGAGAAATTGAGGAAGAGAAGGGGTCATGAGGCTAAGAGGGCCCGTTTTGATGGCAAGTTCCAAAGCTGAAGGAATGGCCGGTTCCACCAAGTCCAAGGGTCTTCTCATGCTTGTAATTAGGGATTTTCCAATAACTTCCCAAGGACCTAAGATGTTGATGTTGTGGATCCTAATGAGGTGTGTCCTAGGTGTGGTAAGGGGTATAAGGGTCCATACTTGAGATATACTAATGCATGCTATTGTTTTGGGGGAGTGTGTCACGACAAGGGTAGGAAGGTTCGTCCATAACATGTTAATGTCACGACCCAACCCTAGGTCCTAGACATGGCAGGGCGAACGAGGAACCCAAAGGAACCCCAAACAACCCTCTTAATTTGGTCGTGGAAGCATATAAAAGACCAAAAGTGCAAGAATAGGGGCTAAGGCAAAACTTTGCATAACATCATAATCAAGAGACAAGAGTCAAAGCTTATATCATAGATACATAACATGCCCAACAAACACCTCCAATACTTAGATAATAACGTGGGCCAAGACAAAGCAACTGGGCTCACCCTCATAGTCAAAATAGAAAATAAAGAAGAGTGTCTCAACACATGATAAGAGAAACATAGACTAAGGTCCACGAAGTGGAGGACTCAACAACTAGCTTGAGTAGTATGGAACTACCCACGTGAAAGAGAAGGAGGATGATCAACTTGGGCTCCGTTTCCTATATGGTGATACCATGTAGGCAAAATTATGTGTTAGTATGTTTGAATGTACTAAGTATGTATGATGCAATGTAACAAGAGATAGGTATTATAATCAAAATGCATAACAATAGGCAATAGGCATAATATAAAAACATGGTTTGTATGATTAGTGTATAAGTAGAATATACTAAGTAACTTATGCTTATATAAGATATCATATGTGTAAAAGTGATGTTCTATCAAATTATAGCAATTTGGTGCCTAAAACAAGAGATTTTGTGAGTTCTTAAAGCAACTTTTTAGTGTTTTGATGTGTTTTTGTATTAATCTTGCAGAAAAATTAAGTTGGTATGATTTTGAAGAAAAGTTTCAGATTTTGCTGAAGCAAAGGCCATATGAGCCCTCCTACGAGTTGTAGTTCATGCTATGAGTCGTAGGTTGTGTCGTAATCGGAATCAGATATAAATAATCAGAAATTTTCCAAGTGAAGGTCATCCCTACAAACCCAGCCTACAAGTCGTAAGACACACTATGACTTGTATTGGTCGACTCATAGCAAGAATTATAGAGCAAAAATGTTGGACCAAAAACTGAAGGGCAAGACTAAGGGACCAACATATGAGTTGTAGCTCATGTAATGACTCATACCTATTAGTCATACCAGTTCAGTCCAAGATGCCAAGAACCTGATACAAGACCTCGACTATGACTCGTAGGCTAATCTACGAGTCGTAACTATGAAATTTATCCGATGCCAGCTGCTTTTTCTGCATAATTCCTAGGGTTGTTTTGTAAATACTATAAATAGTTTAAGTTAGGTTTTTTAAGGGAGTTTGAACAGTAGACATTTCCTCAGTACGTTTTGAAGCTTTTCTTAGATTTTTAGAGTAGATTATTGTTCTCTTTGGGAAACTAGTTTTGGCAATTGCAAATATTTCTTTGTACTCATCGTTGATCAATCAAGCTTGTGGATTTGCAACTTATGGTGCCTATCTCCTTCATTGTAATTGGTGAAACTCTCAACTATGTTTATTATGTGTACTTTTGTGTATTTTATCTTAGCCATGATTAGCTAAACAACCACAACATGGGGTTGTGGGAATCATGGGTAGTTAACTTGAGATGACCTAGGTGTAATGCATGTCTATGATTGAGGTTTTGCATGTATTGTTTATTTCCTTTCATGATTAATGTTGTTTGGTGGTGGCCAACACCAAACCCTACATACTATTACCATCCCGACAAAGGTAGTGACCAATAGGAAAAGAGAAGTAGATGAAAGGATTAGATTGATGTTTTCCCATATAATCGGCCATACCTGACCAAGGGGAGGTTGACTGAGACAATAGGTAACAGTTAGTTGGCAAGCCATGGTGGCCGACCAAGCGCCATGGTGAAATTCGACCTTCACCTTCATAAGAGGGATGGAAGAACCTAAGTTACCATCTTGTATGCGATTCACTAATCATAATTATGTTACCTAGGGTAATTGAGTCAATAAGCCATAGGGAACACAAGTTCACAAGTTCTCCCCAAAATTGTGTGTTTTCTCGAATTTTAATTAGTGTTTATTTTATGTTGTCTTCAAATCATAACACCCCCCTCTTAATCTAGAGATTGTAGTTATAGAAAGTAGGAATGATTAGTAGTGAAAGTTTATAGTCAAGGCCTTTATTCCCTATGGATTCGACCCTAACTTTGGTTAGGTTAATTACGTATAGCGATTGTTTTCTTATTGGAGAGTGACCATCACCATCAAGAAGAGACCAAGCTAGATTTCCAAAGTACAAACCCCTTGGTTGGTTGGTGATAGCTTCACCCCATCATCCTGGTGGTATGGCACAAACCCCTCACTTGGTTGATGATAATTTCACCTAATGAAGACCACCAAAATCTCAATAGCCCTCAGAGAGCTATCTCACCTCCTATTCTAGAGCTATTTCCAGTCGACCCATAGTTTCCAGGTTCACCTCCAACTCCAAGCGTACTACTCTAGATACTACAGAGTACACATTGGTAGCCGAGATCGAGTCTACACTATACACCAGCACCCCAACACCAAAAACAACTACATTTAAGGTTGATCATCTTTTCTCTGTTGTTGCTTTTTATGCTTTATTGCATAGGGTGGCTGTAGGAGAGGGTAAGCTGCGAGAGTTATCAACATAGGTCTGGTCGTTGATTGATCAGTTTATTGGGGATGCCAAGAAGAGGATGAGGGCATTTGCCCCAGAGTTAGTCCATGATAGAGTCTGAGCGGTTGATGCACAGGGTTGATGCGGTTGAGGCTAGAGTCTAGAAGAGGATCGAGGGTCCTATGACTGCCGACACGAGTGCGGTGGCTGATGAGTTGGCCAGGTTCAAGGTTGACTTGTTGCAGTTATTGGCAGACCCTATTCCAGCACCAAAAGTAGCACCAATAGGCAGTGAGGCATTTGATTGGCTTACCGACTATCCAGAAACCCGCGGAAAGAGGCCCCTTGAGCATGCTGATCCAGAGCCAACCCCAAAGAGGCCGAGACCTGAGGAGGAGGAACCCATACCTGAGGAGATGGTGTTGGTGTCACTTTTATTGGATTCTATTCAGAGAGAGAGAGAGAGAGAGCAGAGCACACCCAACCTGGAGAGGCTACTTTAGTAGAAGAGGAGAGGAAGTCTCAGGACCCCATAGGCCATCTCGAGACTGGTGCATGTGCATTATGATATTTGACCACTTTTGACCCCAACTCTTACTTTTCTTTATGAATACTCTATCTTTTTATAGACAATATTGTTTTTATTTTGGGTTTTGTGGATGTTCTTATTGGGTAACGTTTTTATGTTGTTTTTGGATATTAGGTTTATTAACTGTTAGTTTTAAATTTATATATATCTACGTTATGTTTTCGTATGTTCATTTTTTTGTGTTATTACTTTGAGGACAGAGTATCTTATTTTGGTGGGGTAGTGGAAGTTATGGATTAAGGTGAAGTCCGAGTAACCTCAAGTCCATAACTCCCTTATTTTTTATCCCAAGGTTTTCTTGTCGTGCTTGTTTATCCTTATGGATGTTTATTTTTCTGTTGGACCTGCATATTTAGGTAGTGTAGATAATGGGTAAATTTATAGAAATGTCATCTTTTGGCATATATATATAGTTCTTAGACTTTCTTTAAGCTTTTGATGCAAAAATTGGGTATATTTTTTAGTATTGATGTTTATTTTTCTGTTGGACCGGCATGTTTAGGTAGTGAGTATTGATGCATTCATACATTTTTGAGTGTCTGACAATGTTTTTTCTGATATTGTGAAGGTAAGCTGAGACTAAAAGCATGACATGTGAGTCTATACTTGATTGTGGATGCAATTTCCATGTGTGTTGCGATCTTATTTTTTCAAATTAAGCTTATTTTGAGGACAAGCAATAATTCTATATTGAGGGTATTGACATGCTATCAAATTACAGCACATTTGGTGTCTAAACAAGGGATTTTATGAGTTCTTAAAGCGTCTTTTTAGTGTTTTGATGTGTTTTTATGTTAATCTTATAGAAAAGTTAGGTTGGCATGATTTTTAGGAAAAGGTACAGATTTTGCTGAAGCATAGGCCGTACAAGCCCTCCTACGACTCATAGCTCACGCTATGAGTCATAGGTTGTGTCATAGCAGGAAGAAAAGACCAAAAAAAATTCTGCCAAGTGAAGGTAATCCCTATGAGCCCAGCCTACGAGTCGTAATACACACTACGACTCATATAGGTGGACTCATAGCAAGAATCATAGAGCCAAAATTTTGGACTAAAAACTTAAGACCAAGACTACGAGACAAACATACGAGTCGTAGCTTGTGTAATGACTTGTACAATTGGGTCATACTAGTTCAGCCCTAGATGCCAAGAACCTTATAAAAGACCTCGACTATGACTCGTAGGCCAACTTGCAAGTGGTAACTGTGAAATTTATTAGATGCCAAACATCTTTTCTGCACAATTCCTAAGATTGTTTTGTAAATACTATAAATATTTTAAGTTAGATTTTTGAAGGGAGTTCAAATAGTAGACATTTCTCCATTACATTTTGAAGCTTTTATTAGTTTTTTATAGTAGATTATTGTTCTCTTTGCGAAACCCTTTTGGGGATTGCAAATCTTGCTTTGCACTCATTGTTGATCAATCAAGCTTGTAGGTTTGCAACTTATGGTGCCTATCTCCTTCATTGTTTTTGGTGAAACTCTCAACTATATCAATTATATGCATATTTGTGTGTTTTATCTTAGCCATGAGTAGCTAAACATCCACAACTTGGGGTTGTGGGAACTATGGGTAGTTGACTTAAGATGACCTAGCTTTTATGCATGTCTATGATTAGGGTTTTGCATGTATTTTTTATTTCCCTTCATGATTAAAGTTGTTTAGTGGTGGCCAACACCAAACCCTACCTACTATCATAATCCCGACCAAGATAGTGACGAATAGGAAAAGGAAAGTAGATGACAAGAATCGGTTTATATTTTCCCTTTTAATTGACCGAACCTTACCAAGGGGAGGTTGACTGGGACGCTAGGTAATGGTTAGTTGGCACGCCATGGTGGCCGACCAAGTACCATGGTGAAATTTAACCTTCACCTTCATAACAGGGATGTAAGAATGTAAGTTACCATCTTCCATGCGGTTCATCGATCAATTCACCGATCATAGTTATTTGCATCACTAACCCCAAGGGGTTTATACATTGGAAATCTGGCTTGGTCTTTTCTACACATATGATATTCTATATTAGCATGGATTACTAAAGCAAGTTTTACTTATGTACTAATCATACATGTCATCTTGCTATATTATGCCTATTTCCTATTGTTATGCATGTTGATCATGAAGCTTATCTCTTGTTACATTGCATTGCATCCCACATACTTAGTACATTAAAACATACTAACATATACTCTTGTATACATGACATCATCATGTTGGAACCGGTGCCCAAGTTGATCATCCTCCTCCTCCACATGGCTAGATGGTACTATTCTATGCTTGCTGGTGAGTTCTCCATTTCAGGGACTTTGGTTTATGTTTTCTTCTTATCTATGTATTGAGACACTATCTTATGTTCTATTTGACTATGAGAGTGAGCCTGGTTACTTTTTCTTTTCCCCCGCTCTATCTATGTATGTAGATGTGTTTGTTGGACAAGTTATGCATTTATGATATGAGCTATGATTCCTTGTCTTTTGATGTTGATGTGTTGTAAAGCTTTCCCTTAACCCTAATGCCTATTCTATTCTACATATCTTTATATGCTTCAGCGACCAAGGATGTGTAATGACAAATTAAGAGGCTTGTTGGGGTTCTTTCGGGTTCTCATTCATTGTGTCACGTCTAGGCCCTAGGCTTAGGTCATGACATACTTGGTATTAAAGAACTAGGTTTTTAGATCCTTGGAGTCCAATACACCACATCGATTAGTGTCCTATTCATGGTTGTGAAGCATGCCATGAGTATAAATAAGAGACTATAAGGTATTTTAGGAAATGTTTCCCTACTTCATGCTCCAAGTTGTGCTACAGAGTTGTATAAGTTTTTCCCCCTTAATGATCGTTCTTTGCTATTCCAGATCATGTCAAACACTAGAGGAAGACGTGCCCAATCTCCTAAGGAGCAACCTACCAATGGTGAGCTCTGGGGTACTCCTACTATGCTTGCCCAAGTGGTGGCTAACCAAGTCCAACAAGGGGACCAAGCCTCTCATGCTAATACCCGGGAGCTAGGGTAAGAGACTTGTTGAGGATGAATCCTCTGGTTTTCCATGGGTCAAAGGTGGATGAATAGCGACAAGAGTTTATCGATGAGGTCTACAAAACCTTGTCTTCCATAGGAGTGGGGCCAAATACGAAGGCGGAGTTGGTGGCATACCAACTCAAGGGGGTAGCCCAAATTTTGTATGATCAATGGAAGGGTGAGAAAGGTAATGGCTATTTGGTGCTTTGGAGGAATTCAAATTGGCCATCCTTAATCGGTTCTTCAGTCTTGATCATGGGGAAGCAAAGTTGGTTTAATTTATGAACTTGAAACAAGGCGGTATGAGTGTGGGGGAATATGCCCTCAAATTTAATCAACTTTCAAAGTATGCTCCTCACTTGGTGGCTGACTCGAGGTCAAGGATGAATAAGTTTGTTATGAGGGTTTCTGACTTGGTAAGTAAAGAAATGTCGGTCTGCCTTGCTTATTGGTGATATAGACTTGTCTCGGCTTATGACATATGCTGAGCAAATGGAAGAAGAGAAGTTGAGAAAAAGGAGGGTCCATGAGGCCATGAGGGCTCGTTTTGAGGGCAAATTCCACAAGGGTGTTAGACTTCCACAAGGCCAAAGGCCTCCTCATCCTACAAATAGGGAGTTTTCCAATGACTTCCCTAGACCTCAAGACAATGGTTGGGTGGCTCCTATTGATTTGTGTCCTAGATGTGGGAAGAGTCATAATGGCCCCCTTTTTAAGGGCACTAGTGCATGCTATGATTGTGGGGAGCTTGGTCACAAAAAAGTAGATTGTCCAAGAAATCGTTGCAAGGTTCAGGGTGTAAATACGGTCCCATTGGGCAGAGATGGTACTCAAGGTGGTGCCCCAAGGCACAATCAATTTTATGCTTTACATGGGCGACAAGGGGTTGGTGAGGCTGCGAATGTTGTTACTGGTCTTTTGAAAATCTTTGATCTTGATGTATATGCTTTGATTGATTGGGGTGCCACCCTTTCTTTTGTTACCCCTATATTGCCAAGAAGTTCCATGTTGAGTTAGAGTTGTTGCATGAGTCATATTAAGTGTCTACTCCTATTGCTGCATCTATTGTTACAAGGTGGGTGTATAAAAATTGTCTGATTTGCATCTTGCATAAAATCTTACCTTGTGATCTTGTTGAATTAGATATGGTTAATTTTGATGTTATTCTTGGGATGGATTGGTTGCATGCCAATTATGCTTCTATTGATTGTGGAAGTCGTAGGGTCAACTTTCAATTCCCAAATAAACCCGTCCTTGAATAGGAAAGTCATGATGTGGTAGTAAGGGGTAGGTTCATCTCATGCATTAAAGTCCATAGGTTGATTTCCAAGGGGTGTTTGTATCATCTTGTGAAGGTCAAAGATATGGAGTCCAAAGTCCCTTCTATTGAGTCGGTCCCGGTTGAAAATGAGTTTCTTGATGTCTTTCTGAATAACCTTCCCGCCGTCCCTCTCAAAAGGGAAATAGATTTTGGCATAGATCTCCTTTCCGACACTCAACCTATCTCCATTCCCCCTTATCGTATGGCCTCGGCGGAGTTGAAGGCGTTAAAGGAGCAATTGAAACATTTGTTAAAAAATGGGTTTATTAGTTCTAGACAATCATCTTCGGGTGCATCAATGTTGTTTGTAAAGAAGAAAGATGGGTCACTTAGAATGTGCATTGACTACGAGCAACTCAATAGGGTCACTATAAAGAATAGGTATCCCCTTCCAAGAATAGATGACTTGTTTGACCAATTACAAGAGGCTAGCTTTTCCTCTAAGATTGATCTTTGGTCCGGGTACCATCAAGTGAGGGTGAGGGAGTGTGATATTCCCAAGACGGCCTTCCGAACTAGATATGGGCACTATGAATTTGTGGTGATATCCTTTGGATTGACTAATGCACCACCTATCTTCACAGACCTAATGAATAGGGTCTTCAAGCCCTACCTTGATTCCTTTGTTGTGGTTTTCGTTGATGATATTTTGATCTATTCACATAGTGGGGAAGAGCGTCTGGGCCATTTGAGGGTTGTGTTGCAAAGATTGAGGGTTACTATGGAAGTGGTGTCAGGAGATGGTATAAAAGTGGATCCTAAGAAGTCCGATGTGATTAGGAATTTGCATAGACCATTGACCCCGTCGGATATTGTGAGTTCTTGGTCCTTGTTGGTTACTATAGAAGGTTTTTAGATGGGTTCTCCTCCATTGCTTCCCCTATGACAAAATTGACTCAAAATAAGGTGAAGTTTGTATGGACCGATGAATGTGAAAAAAGCTTCCAAACATTGAAAGATAGACTTTTGTCCGCTCCTATATTGTCACTATCGAATGTTCTTGAGCATTTTATTATGTATTGTGATGCATCTAGAGTTGGTTTGGGTTGTGTGCTAATGCAAATGGTAATATCATAGCCTATGATTCTTGGCAACTCAAGGTGCATAAAAAGAACTACCTTACACATGATCATTAATTAGCCGCCATACTGATTGCATTAAAGATTTGTCAACATTATTTGTATGGGGTGCATGTTGATGTCTGCACCGATCATAAGAGCCTTCAATATGTCTTCACACAAAAAGATCTTAACTTGATATGAAGAAGGTGGCTAGAACTACTTAAGGACTATGACATGAGTGTGCATTACCATCCGGGAAAGGCAAATATTGTGGCGGATGCTTTGACTCGGGTCTCTATGGGTAGCCTAGCTCATGTGGATGGAGGTAAAAGGGGGATGGCTAGGGAGGTACATAGGTTTGCTAGATTGGGGGTGAGTTTGGAAGATGTGGGTAATGGTGTTGTTGTGGTTGATGGTTCTAAATCTTCTTTGGTTGATGAGGTGATAGCAAAACAAGATCTAGGTTTTCACAAGGGGGAGATGGGGCCCTTATATACCAACGTAGATTGTGTTCCATCTGGTGATGGTTTGAGTGAGAGAATTTTGATGAAGCCCATAATTCGTCTTACTCTATCCACCCTAGTTCCACCAATATATATAGGAACCTGAGGGATGTGTATTAGTGGGGAGGCATTAAGAGGGACATTGCCAAATTTATTTCCGTTTGCCATAGTTGCCAACAAGTCAAAGCCGAACATCAAAGGCTGGGTAGCCTAACCCAAGACATAAGGATTCCTACTTGGAAGTGGGAGATAGTTAATATGGATTTTGTGGTTGGATTGCCCAAGACTGAAAAGATTTTGCTTCAATATAGGTGGTGGTTGATAGTATGACGAAATCAGTTCACTTTCCACCAGTCAAGACTACATATGGAGTTGAAGAGTATGCAAGGTTGTACATCCATGAGTTAGTGAGGTTACATAGGGTTCCTTTATCTATCATATCATAACGGGTGTGCAATTCACTTCACACTTTTAGAGGTCTTTTGAAAAGGGTCTTGGTACCGAAGTTCATCTTAGTACGACCTTCCACCATCAAATGGATGGCTAAGCCGAAATGATAATTGAAACACTTGAGGATATGCTTAGAGTATGTGTTTTGGTGCTTAAAGGTAGTTGGTGTGACCATCTTCCATTGATTGAGTTTGCCTACGACAATAGCAATCGCTCTAGCATAGGTATGACTTCTTTGGAGACTCATTGTGGGAGACGTTGTAGATCACTAGTGGGGTGGTGTGATGTTGGAGAGGTGGCTCTATTGTTGCCGTATCTAGTTATGGAGGATCTTTAGAAGGTTAAGATGATTTGGGAAAGGTTGAGGATAGCCCAAAGTCGTCAAAAACCCTATGCCGATGTAAGAAAGAAAGACCTAGAATTCCAAGTGGGTGATTGGGTCTATTTGAAGGTTTCTCCAATGAAAGGTGTTGTCAATTTTGGTAAAAGGGGAAGTTGAGACCAACGTATGTTGCTCCTTATGAGGTAATAGAGAGGGTTGGTAAGGTAGCTTATAAGTTGAAGTTGCCTAATGAAATAAATTTGGTCCATCAAGTATTCCATGTTTCTGTGTTGAGAAAGTGTGTTGGCAATTCTAATGCCATTATACCTTGATGTTGTGGGTATTGTTGAGGATAACTTGACTTATGAGGAGGTTCTGGTTCAGATCTTGGAGAGGCAAGTAAAGAGATTGAGGAACAAAGAAGTGGCATCGGTTAAGGTCCTTTGGAGGAACCAACAAGTTGAAAGTGTTACATGGGAGGCTGAAACGGACATGCGACATTGGTATACTTATTTTTTCCATTCCACTTAAGCCTAAGGTACTTATCCTAAGTCCCGTAAATGATTTCAAGTCTTACATTTCAGACCCCATGCTATTCACATGCATTCATGTTTAAGTTGCTAAACTTATGCTGATTTTAAACTTATGTTGAGAATTTGAAAATGGTGTTTTACATGTTATGCATTCTTCTTGGGGCTAATTTGTTAATGATCATTCAAGTCTTTTACATCTCTTTTACATTTAGGGACGAGTTTTTCCAAGGGGGAGATATTGTAACAGCCCCCAAAAGTGCCTAAAAACGTGCCTCGGAAGTGCCTGGAATATTGTTTTCCATATATCTAAAAGTTCAATAGTTACTTAAAAAATATGACTTCATATTCTTATTCTGGGGGTCCAAATTAGGGTGATAAGGGTCTAACCTCGAATTTAAAGGAAAGGAATCGAATTATAACATTTTACTCGGTACGACTTTCGGAGAGCTTTCGCGTCCTCTCTGCGACGTGGAGACGTGTATTATCTGTACATATTTTTTCTTAGTCCATCCAGATTTTTCTAAGTGCAAGCCCTAAGTTTTTCAAAATGTGTTATTACCTATACTTACCAAATCTCATCTTCGTATCCCCCAAAACATTTCCCAACACTCACTCAAACACTTAACAATATTTTCACTCCCAAATACAAGACCCAAAACGCTTATCCAAAGCTAAAGATTCTCTTCAAGCTTCAAGCCTCCATCTTCAACCTTCACCAAGAACTTCTCCAAAGCTAAGAAATATGGTGTTGAACCATTGGGTCCTTTCACTCATGGTGCCTAAGCCTCCTTTTACTAATATTGCATGATTTAAAGTTGATTTTACAGGTGAGTTTTGTATATTAAGTAATTTGTTGCACGATGATTTTAGTTCTTGAGTGTATGGTTGTTTTAGGCTGTTTGGAGCTGTAAACATTGGTTCTAATGTTTGACTTTATGTGGGGTTTTGATGTGAATGTCTTGGGGGCGTTGGAAGGTGTTGATTAATAGTTCTACAATAGATTTTCTTGCATGATTTCATCTCTAAATTGCATCAACCTTGGATCAAGGTGTTTGATAAAATGTCTAGTTGTGGTTTCTTGAGAAAATGAAAGCCCAAAGCATGAGATATGATATGACTGATGTTGTAGTGATTAAAACAGCTTATGTATATGATATAATTGATTATATGATAATGAAATGAGCTTATGTATATGATGAACTCTATATAAAGTGTTGCAGTAGACCATGCCCAATCCAGGGGACAAGAGCCCGGGTAACCGAGGGAAGGGTTCGTACTTGTCCACCTAGTGATGAGGCGACATCATCACTAATCAAGATGAGAGTTTATACTCATCAACCGAGATGTGGTTTTATACTCATCAATCTAGATGGGATTTCATACTCATCTACCTAAGTGATGGGGCGGCATTATAACCAACCGAGATGAGGGTTCGTACTCATCCACCTAAGTGATGGGGTGGCATCATCACTAACCCCAAGGTGTTTATACCTTTGAAATCTAGCTTTGTCTCTTCTATATTTACTTATGCATTGATCATACATGTCATCTTTCTATATTATTGAAACGATCCCAAAATGTGCCCGAAAATGGGCCTTGGAAGTACCTGGAATCATAATTTTCATATATCTAAATATATGTTTGTTATTTTAAAAATCTGACTTCATATTGAATGGGAAAGGTGGCTAACCTGAACTTAAGAGTAAACGTATCAAAATTAAAAAATCGCAATAAATGCTATTTAGGAGGGTCAACATTGATGGGGCATATCTCTTAGCACACAAAGAATTGATGGTCCACGACCTACCTGCGCATATCGCTTTGAATTAGCTTTCCAATGCACTTGGTTTCACCTCAAATCAAGTTCGAATAAAGAATTTATGCCCATTTTCGTAGAACTCATTTGTGCACAAAATGCAGATTTCAAGTGAGCATCCGTGTTGCCTCCGTGATGTGGACCAGTGTTATTTTTTCCCTATTTTTTTTGTTTTGGTCTAATAATTTCAAGTCTAGGGCCTAAAGGTTCCCTTGCGTGTTTTTAGCTATACTTAGCCTTATTTCACCCTCATATCATCCTTAATATTCCCCAATATCCTCTCAAAAACTTAGACTCATATTTCACCCTAAATTCAAGTCCTAAAACTCAAGACCAATCTTAAGGATTTCTACAAGAATTTCATTCAAACTTCAAGCCTCCATCTCCAATATCTTTAACGGTTTTCCAAAGCTAAGGTATGTGGTGTTGAACCATTAGGTCCATCCACCCATGGTGCTCCTTTTCACTAATATTGCATAATTCAAAGTTCATTTTTCATGTGGGTCTTGTATACTGAGAAATTTACTGCACAGTAATTTTAGTTCATGAATGTATGGTTCTTTTAGCATATTTTGAGCTCTAAATCTTGGATCTAATGTTCGATTTAATGAGGTTTGATGTCTATGTCTTGAGGGTGTTGCAAGGTGCTTATTGATTGTTTTACAATGGATTTTCTTTGATTTCATCTCTTAATTGCATGGTCTTTAATCTTCACCAAGCTCATCTCTAAAGCTAAGGCATGTAGGTTTTAGCCATTGGATCTTTTCACCCATGGTGCCCTAATCTCCCTTTTTACTCAATTTGCATGATTTAAGGTTGATTTTTCAAATGGGATTGGTATTATGAACGTGTCAATGAACTATGTTAAAGCTATGTAAAGTTGTGACTGTTGTGCTATATTTTGAGCTATAAATATTAGATCTATTGTAAGATTTGGTAAGGGGTTTTGATGTATATTGCTTCAGGGTGTTGAAAGGTGTTGATTAATGCTTTTACAATGGATTTTCTTATATGATTTCATCTCTAAATTGTAGGGTCTTACACCCCTATTACGTATCTGCCAAGTGTTTGATAAAATGTTCGGTTAAGGTTTCTTGAGGATTTTAAGGTCCAATGTATATCTTATGAGTTTATAGTGTTATGGTGATTATATGATGATGAAACAGTAATGGCATGATAATGAATCAATGATACGTATATGATATATAATGTCTAGAGGAAATATAGGTATTTGATGGCCTTGTGATGATGACAGTGTGTTATATATGTGTTGAATTCAATAGTATCTACAATATTGCAAGTCAATCACCTTGTTGAGGTGGCGCCAAGCCTCAATCACCTTGTTAAGAGGGTGCTAAGTCTCAATCACCTTGTTGAGGGTGCCAAGTCTCAATCATCTTGTTTAGAGGGTGCTAAGTCTCAATCACCTTGAGGAGGTAGTGCCAAGCCTCGGTTGCCTTGTTTAGGTGGTATCAAGCATCAATCACTGTTAAAGGAATAGTTTTCATTGTTGTTGGGAAGCACCTCACTTGGTTTACGATGATGGTCTATTCCTATGTATTCTCTAATTCTACATAATCATGTGATTCACAATTTTTTTTTACTTTAAGCATCATTCGTACATGTCATATTGATAGTATGTTATCCATTGTCTATGTTATGCGTTTTGCCTATGATATCTATCTCTTGTTGCATTGCATCCCACAAACTAGTACATTCAAACGTACTAACGCATAGTTTATGCCTACATACTATTACCATGTAGTTACTGTAGCTCCATTGGTCATGATCCTCCTCCACATGGCTAGTGGTTTTCATTCAAGCTAATTGGTGAGTCCTCCATTCTAAGGGCATTGGTTTCATTAATATGATATGTATTGAAGGCTATCTTTCCTTTTTGGTATGCTTTGACTATGAGGGTGTGCCCAGTTGCTTGTGTTGGACCCCACTAAGTTCTATGTTAGAGGTTTGATTGGACAAGATATGTATTATGCTCGAGCTTTGACTCACTTACGATATTCAAGCTATTTAAAGATAAGTCTCTCTCCCTTAGTCCCAGTTTCTCTTTTTTATGTTTCTTATGTTGTATTATCTTACTTCCGTGATCGAGGATGTGTGATGTTATGCTACGAGGCTTGTTTGGGATTCCTTTGGGTTCCCTATTCGTGGGTCACATCTAGGCCTTAGGCTTGGGTAGTGACAATAGATCTGAGTTTTTATTGCATTAGGTTTGGCTTTGTGGCTTATTAGAGTTGGCGTGGTGGATTGTAATGTCATGCTAGGGATGGAATGGTTGCTTGCATGTTGTGTTTTCGTGGATGGTAACACCATAGAATTAGATCACAATTCCCTAATGAACCTTTCCTTGAGTGGAAGAGTCATGATGTGGGTCAAGTGATAGCAAGGGGGTGGGGGTGGGTCCATTTCATGTCTTAAGGTACAATTGGACTCTAAAAGGGTTGCATTTTATTTCTTTGTGAGAATTGGAGGTATTGAACCTAAGTGATTTTGTAATTAGAATTGTTGTTGGTGATAGATGAGACCTTGAATGTCCCTTTTTGATAAATTGGATTTGGGGTAGGGTCTTTTGGTTTGACTAATACATCGATTATGCTTACGAGTGTCATGAATAAGATCTTTTATCCCCTTCACTAATACGCTTATGGTAGTTTTGGTGATGATATGATGGTTTGTATTCCCTACTGTGGTAGTGCATGTGAGTGTTTTGAGGGTAATTCAACAAAGTTTAAGGAAGAAGGTTGGATGCTAAATAGGAGGGATGGGGATTTTGGTTGTAAGAGGTTGTCTTCCTAGGTCAGTTGATACCGGGTAAAGGTATTAAGGCAAACCTAGTAAGACGAAAGTGATTAGATATTAACTTGGAGCTTGACCTCCTTAGATATTAGGAGCATCTTAGGTTTGGCGGGCTATTATCAGAGCTTGTGAGTAGGTTCTCCTCTATCGCTCCTCCTATGGCTTAGTTGGCCCTAAGTAAGGCCAATATTGTGACCATTGCTTTGGGTAAGGTGAAATGATAGGTGCAGGAGTTGCTAGCCCTTGCTTATTCATTTTTCCTAGTCGGATTCATATGTGTGTCCCGGATGGTTTCATGAGTCAATTGTGGCTAGTAGAGGTCTATAAGGGCTGCCCCATATTCTTGTTTCATAGAGTTTTGTCTTGTGATCTTTGTTGACTCTAGCTTGATAGGTTGGAGGTCTTGCGGTAGTTGGGCTTCTTCCATAGAATGCTTTCAATGAGTGTAGAACCTATAAGGTTGTATTATGATGGTTGAGGATGGTCGATCTATTTTGTCAACTACAATGAGTTAGTCACTTATATAAGGTTTATTTGAGGTTTGGGTTTAGTCTCCAAGTGGGGATGAAGGTAGATGATATCCCTAGGTGTCTTTATGGATTATGAGTGAGCATTATTTTTATTGGTGGAGTTGTTACTTATGAACTATTAGTATTTGTGGGTTTCATAAAGAGGGTTTTAAAACCATACCTTGATATGTTTGTGGTGGTCTCTAGCGATGAGGTATTGATTTGTTTAGAGCTTATGAATAATTTGGGGGTAGTGTTGCAAGTCTTGGAGGATAAGAGGCTGTTTACTAAATATGATAGGTATGTGTTGTGGATAGCAATAAGGTGGTTAGAATTCCCTAAGGAATATGAATGAGTGTGCATGATGTTTCCTCGGTAAGGCTATTCTTGTGATCGATGCTCTTGGTAGCCTAGCATGTGTTGATGGTGGTGGCGTAGAGGAGACTAGTGAGGTCCATCAGTTGGTCAGATTCGAAATTAGGGTGAGGGTAGTTCAGCATGGTGGTGTAGCATTCTTGATGGTTCCAAATCTTCTTGGGTTAAGAGATCTAGATTAGGCAAGAACTTGATTCCGAATTATTAGAGTTGGATGTTTTGGGTGAGAAGATGGTAGAGTGGAGGTTGTCTCTTAAGGGGGAGATAGTGGTTATGGTACTAAGTGTGTTAGATGTACTTAAGGTTGACAATTTAGTTGAGGATTGTGAGTCCTTATAGAGTGTAAAAGGAGGTTGGTAAGGTTGCCTAAGTTTGGGAATTGCCTTTGGTAGGGGTACGGTTTAACTGGTTTGTCATGCTTCTAGGTTGATGGGATGTATTGGTGGCTCTAGTGCTATGACACTCATTGAAATTATGGGTGATATGGAGGACAAGTTGGCTTAGAGAAGGTCCCAGTGTAGGTGTTGTATGGGTGGTGGAGAAGTTGATTAATAAGGATGTGATATTCATTAAGGCCCTCTTGATGGGATCATCAAGTCAAAGTCCAAGGAAGCCAAAGTGGTCTTATGGGAGCGATCTTCATACCTCATTCACTCTAATCAATCCTATGATAGTGATTAAGTCCTTCATGTGATTCTAAGTTTTATGTTTCGTCCCCTATGTCATTCGTATGCATTACGTTTTAGATGGCAAGCTATGATGATTTTACACTTATGTTGGGATTTTTATAATAGTGTTTTAAATCTAATGTTGCATTCCTGTTGGGGCTGATTTGTTCATGATCACTCCTCTCATGTACTTTTCCTTTACATTTGGGGACGAATGTTCCCAAGGGGGAGATATTGAAATGAACCCAAAAGTGCCAAAAAATGTGTCTCGAAAATGCCCAGAATTTTAATTTCCATATATCTCAAAATCCATGATTTATTTTGCAAATTTGACTTAATATTCATGTTCGGGGGGTAAAAATTAGGGGGAGAAGGGTCTAACCCCGATTTTAAAGCAACTATATCAAAATCCAAAAATCACAAAACGCGATTTCCAAAATGTAATACGCGATCTTGACGTAACGCACTCCTATTGTTTTTGGTGCCAGATATTGAATTTCAGTCCAAGATTTTTTTAATTCTTGGGCCTAAGCCTTCCTACACGAGAAAACACCTATGCTTAGCATTATTTCACGTTTATATCACTCAAGACATTCCCAATACTCACTCAAACCCTTAGTATTATAATTCTCTCAAGATTCAAATCTCAAACCTCATTTGGATTTCAAGACTCTCCTTCAAACTTCAAGTCTCCATCTCCAATCATTACAAAACTCATATCTAAAGCAAAGGTTTGTTGGTTTTAGCCAATGGATCCTTTCACAAATGGTGGCCTATTCTCCCTTTTTGCTCAATTTGTGTGATTTAAGGTTGAATTTTTACAATGGGCTTGCTATTATGAACATTCCAATGAACTATGTTAAAGCTGTGTAAAGTTGTGACTGTTTTGCTATGTTTTGAGCTATAAATCTTTGTCTATTGTAAGATTTGATGAGTGGCATTGATATATATTACTTGAGGGTGTTGAAAGGTATTGATTGATGGTATTACAATGGATGTTCTTGCATGATTTCATCTCTGATTGCATGGTCTTATACCGTCATTACACACCTACTAATTGTTCGATGAAATGTCTGGTTATGGTTTCTTTAGGAATTAAAGGTCCGAACCATGAGATATGATACGAATGATGCTATGAAGGTGAAAAGAGTTTGTGTATACGATATAATCTATCGAAAGTATTGCATTAGACCTTGCCCAATCCTGGGGGACTAAGAGCCTGGATAACCTAGATGGGGGTTTGTACTCATCAACCTAGTGAAGGGTTTGTACTTCTCCATCGGGATGATGGGGTGGCATCATCACTAACCTAGATGGGGGTTGGTACTCATCAACCCAGTGAAGGGTTTCTACTTCTCCACCATGGTGATAGGGTGATATCATCAGTGATGGGTTCATACTTCTCCATTAGTGTGATGAGGTGGCATCATCACCAACCTTGTGAAACGTTTGTATTTCGCCATCTAAGTAACAGGGTGGCATCATAACCAACCTACCAAGGGGTTTGTACTTGGGAATCTAGCTTGGACTTTTATACACATATAATATCTTATATCAGCATGAGTTACTTAAGCATGTTTTACTTATACACTTATCATATATTCAATATTGTTATATTATGTCTGTTGCCTAGTGTTATGCATTTTGATTGTGATGCCTATCTCTAGTTGCATTAATCCTACATACTCAGTACATTCAAATATACTAACACATACTGTTTCCTACATAATATCACCATGTAGGAACCAAATCCCAAGTTGATCATCCTCCTCCTCCACGTGGCTAGTTCGGTGCTACTAAAGCTAGTTGGTTAACCCTTTACTTTAGGGACCCTAGTCTATGTTTCTCTTATTATGTATTGAGACTGTCTTCTTTATGTTCTATTTTGACCATGACGGTGAGCCCGGTTGTCTTGTCTTGCCCCTCTCTCTTATCTATTTAGTAGAAGTGTTGTTGAACATACTATGTATCTATGTTATGAGCCTTGACTCTTTCGACTCTTGATTATGTTATGCAAGCTTTCTCCTTAGTCCCTTGCCCTTCTTTTCTGAATATTTACATAATATTTAAGTTTTAATGTCTCTTCCTTAGTTCCATTTCCCCTTGTTTGTGTTTCTTGTGTTCTTTTACTATGCTTTCATAACCAAGGATGTGTAATGATATGCTAAGAGGCTTATTTGGGGTTCCTTCGGGTTCCCCATTCGCCGGCCACACCTAGGCCATAGGCTTGGGTCGTGACAAAGATGGTATCAGCGCACTGGGTTGATAAATCCTCGGAGTCTAGCATACTACATCAATTAGTGTTTTATTGATATTTGTGTTGTGGACTACAACTATGAATAAGATGCTATGAGACGTTTTAGGAAATATTTTCACTTCTTCATGATCTATGTCATGAGATAGAGTTAGATGCCCTAGGGCTTATTGCTAACCCCTAACTGTTACATTTCAGGATATGTCTTAAGCTACTCAAGATAGTGCTAATGTGGAGATTCATAATTCTCTATGGAAAGTGGCCAAAGCGGCAACAAAATTGGCAAGTCACCTCAACCAAAAAGTGAGTGCTCCCAAATAATCTAGTGGTGCGAGGGAAGGTAGTGAGGCCAAGATGGCCCATAATATGGGTAAGTTACAAATTCCCAAGTATAGAGGTGGTGGTAGTGTTGTACTTTATGTTAGATGCTCAAAATGTGGTAGAGGCCATGATGGCCCATGCTTGAGAGGTACTAATGTTTCTTATGTTTATGGGGAGATAGGTCATAAGGTTAAGGATTTCCCTCATAAATGCAATAAAAGCAAAGGAGGTGAAGGGGGGAAAACTAATCCCAAGTGCCTTACGTGTAGGATGGACCATGGTGGCCACAAAATTTTGGATTGTTCATATGGTCAATACAAGATTAGGGGTGGTGATGTTGATCAAGATGCTCAAGAAGGGGATGAGGTGCCCGATGTTGCTATCGGTATGTTGAAGTTTTATTTTAGCTTTGATGTGCTTGCATTAATGGCCTAGAGTGCCTCTATTGCTTCTCTATTTCTTTTCGGCTGCTAGTGGGGCTTCTTGTGTGCCAAAGTTGTTATGTGGACCTTTTATTTCTATTCTTTTGTTAAGTATATTATTGCTAAAAGTTTCATATGTGTTGCTCTGTGTCTCTATTGCTTTAGTTCTTGATTTGTGGTTTGTTGGAGTTGGCGTGGTGGATTTTGATGTCATACTGGGGGTTGAATGGTTGCCTACGTATTGTGTCATTGCAGATAGTAGGACCAATAGAATTAGATCCCGTTTCCCTAATGAACCTGTCCTTGAGAGGAAGAGTCATGATGTGGTGGTTAAGTGATAACAAGGGGGGGTTGCCTACAATTGGTCTCTAAGGGGTTGCATTTTATCACCTTGTGAGAATTGGAGGTGTTGAACCTAAGTTGTTATGTAATTAAAATTGTCGTTTGTGATAGATGAGACCTTGAATGTCCATTTCTGATCAATTGGATTTGGAGTAGTGTCTTTTGGTTCGACTAGTACACCGATTATGCTTACGAGTCTCATGAATGATATCTTTTAGCCCCTACATTAATAGGCTTATAGTGGTTTTGGTGATGATATGATGGTTTGTGTTCCGTAGTGAGGTAGTGCATTTGAGTCTTTTGAGGGTAGTACTATGAAGTTTAAGGAAGAAGATTGGATGTTAGATAGGAGGGGTGGGGAATTTTGTTGTACGTGGTTGCCTTCCTAGGTCGTGTGATGTTGGGTGATGGCATTAAGGCAAAACCCTAGTAAGACGGAGGTGATTAGAGATTAGCCTTGACCTTGGCTTCCTTGGGTAATAGGAGCTTCTTGGGTTTTACGGGCTATTATCGGAGCTTGTAACTTGGTTCTCTTCTATCCCTCCTCCTATGACTTAGATGGCCCTAAGTAAGGCCAATGTTGTGACCGACGTTTCGGGTACGCTGAGTTGATAGGTCCTGGAGTAGTTATCCCTTGTGTTATTCATTTTTCCTAGTAGGATTCATGTGTGTGTCCCATATGGTTGCATGAGCCTATTGTGTCTAGTGAGGGTCTGCAAGGGTTGCCCCATGTTCTTGTTGCATAGAGTCTTATTTTGTGGTCTTGGTTGACCCAGCTTGATAGGTTGGAGGTCTTGGGGTAGTTAGGCTACTTGCAAATCATGCTTCCAATGAGTGTAGAACCTATAAGGTTGTAATATGGTGGTTGTGGATGATCGATCTATTTGGTCAACTACAATTAGTTAGTCACTTCTCTAAGGTTGACTTGAGGTTTGGGATTTGTCCCAAAGTGAGCATGAAGGTAGATGATATCCCTAGGTATCTTTTCGAATAAGGATTGAGTATTGTTGGTATTGGTTGACTTATGCACTGATGGTGTTCGTGGGTTTCTTGAATTGGGTCTTAAAACACTACCTGGATATATGTATGGTGGTCTACTGTGATGAGGTATTGATTTGTTTAATGCTTATGAATAATTTG